>JARWKJ010000017.1:40269101-40286601 GCA_029959095.1 Rhinichthys osculus
CTTTGCCCCTGAAGCTAGAGTATGTATGCCTTGTAAGCCTCCACTGCCTCCTCAGCATCCCGTTCCTGTTTCCGGCAAAGGGATATCACCATACCTCTCTAGACGACCCTCTCAGCTGCTCACACACCCTGGACAAGCACCTTTAATGCAATCAGCGCCTGCCGGAGCCTACCATCCCTTAGCAGCCACTGGAGGGGTACATGGCATGCCGCCACCTAAACAGTTTATTCAGCCACCAGGGAATGAACAAGTGTATCGAGGGCCCCAACCCACAATCCCAAAGTTCATTCACCCGGATCCCAGTGAGTTTGCACGGCTTCGCATAGCTCTAGAGAACCTACTCCCATCTAATGCTACAGAACTCTTCAAGTATCAAATACTTGTGGATCATTTAAAGCTGGAGGAAGCTAAGCTTATAGCTGATGCTTATCTAAACTCACCAACCCCCTATAGTGACACTATGTCAGCCCTTCATGATAAATTCGGTCAGCCTCATCAACTTGCCTTAAAGAAGATAGCAAGTGTTCTAGAAACCCCCGAAGTAAGGCGTGGTGATACTATGGCATTCCAGAAGTTCTCTCTCCAGATACAATCTTTAGTGGGCTTGTTGCAGACTTTGGGGCCTGAAGGGGAAATCGAACTCAACTGTGGCTCACATGTTGCTCGTCTGCTGAGTAAGCTCCCTCCGGAACAGCGAGCTGATTTCCGTCGACATCAGTTCAAACAGTTAGGGGCGACCCACACTCTATATGATTTGGCAGAATGGCTCCGCTATGAATCATGGTGTCAGGGTTTCGACAGTCAGGCTACCGGACGCAGCATAAGGGAAAGGCAGAACGTGAAGACCGATGGTCGTCCTGGAAGACAAACGGTGACCGTCCTACATGGAGCTGGTGAGTCTGCAGAGACAGCCCCTTTGTACCACAAAGAGAGTTCAGCCAACAGGGCAGCCAAGAGTAGAGCCTACTGTGCCTACTGTGATAGTAATGAGCATTATCTCAGTCAATGCAGTGCTGTCGTCAAACTTTCCAAAGATCAGCTTAGAGAGTGGATACGGGTTAACAAGCGGTGCTGGCGCTGTGCACGAACTCATCAAGCAGCCCAGTGCACATTGAAGAAACCCTGCAACATCTGTCAGGGAAAACACCTACTGGCTCTTCACGAGATAAATACAAGAGCAGAGAGGGGCAATAAAGATGTAGCTGTTAAAGAAGAGAGCTGCTTAACCAGCTCCGCGGCTGACTCGCTCTACCTGGACAGACCTGGAGCCGGGAATCGAGTCATGTTAAAGGTGGTCCCTGTGCTTGTACATTATGAGGACCGGACACTTGACACCTTTGCGATCCTCGATGATGGGTCAGAGAGGACCATGTTGTTGCCAGCAGCAGCTAAGTTTCTTGGCATAAAGGGCACTCCTGAAGCGCTTCCTCTGCGTACAGTCCGTCAGGACATCCAGATCCTCCATGGCCACACAGTGTCTTTCCGTGTCTCACCAGCTGCAAACCCTCACACTAGCTATAAGATCAATGGTGCCTTCACAGCTGGCCGCCTCAGCCTAGCACAGCATACTTACCCTATTGACCGCCTGAAGAGGAAATACAAATACCTAGGTGGCATTCCCCTACCTGCCTTAAGAGATGCTCAGCCAACACTTCTTGTAGGCTCCGACAACCCTCAGCTGATAATACCTGTCGAGCCAGTCAGACTTGGTCCACCAGGTGGCCCAGCCGCAGTCCGCACCAGGCTTGGGTGGACTCTTCAAGGCCCTACCCCATTCATGGGGCGGCAAATCCAACCTGCACAGTGTCTGTTTACTTCATCTACACCACCAATGGATGAGCTTTACAAGGATGTTGAGAGGCTCTGGCAAGTAGACACTGTACCTTACCGACACGAAAGAGAGGTGACTCGGTCAAAGCAGGATCAGCAGGCTGTAGCATTGCTTGAAGCCAAGACGGTCCGTATTAATGTAGATGGAATTCTCAGGTACGCCACACCATTGCTGCGCCATGCAAACATGCCACCTTTGCACTCACCAAAGGAGTCAGTTATGCCCATGTTACGTAGTACTGAGAGGCGACTCTTAAAGGACCCCAAGCTAGCGGATGCATACAAGATGGAAATGCAGAAGCTCATTGAAGCAGGTGCTGTGAGGGAAGTCACTGAGGAGACCTCTACCAAAGAAGGATGGTACATCTCACATCATCTCGTTAGCCATAACGGAAAGAACCGCCTCGTGTTTAACTGCTCTCACCAGTACCTTGGGCAGACCCTGAACCAGTACCTGCTACCTGGCCCTACACTTGGGGCCCCCTTGATGGGAGTCTTAGTGAGATTTCGTGAACATCCCATAGCGGTTAGTGGAGACATCAAGGGGATGTTTCATCAAGTCCGCCTCATCACTGAAGATCGCCCTCTTCTAAGGTTCCTGTGGCGGGACCTGAAGGTGGAAGAGCCCCCAAGAACATTTGAGTGGCAAGTTTTGCCTTTCGGCACAACCTGCAGCCCGTGCTGTGCGACATGCGCCCTGCAGCGCCATGTTGTTGACCACTGCCAGCCAGACGATGACTTGAGATTCTCGGTTGAGAACTGCTTTTACGTCGATAACTGCCTGCAGAGCATGTGTACGCCGGGTGAAGCTAAACTGCTGGTGGATCGGCTCAGGGATCTTCTGGCTTCTGCAGGCTTTGAGTTGCGTCAATGGGCTTGCAATGATCCAAGCGTCCTGAGCCACTTGCCTCGAGAGGCCAGATCCGAAAGCCTGGACCTGTGGCTGGCGCAGGATAAGTCAAACCCTCTGGAGTCAACACTCGGTCTCAGTTGGAATTGGGCAACCGACACCTTGAGCTACAAACATAGACCTGTGGCCTACGAGGTACCAACCCTGAGGAACATTTACAGAGTTCTAGCTACTCAATATGATCCCTTGGGTTACATGTTACCTTTCTCCACCCGAGCAAAGCTCATCATCAGGCAGTTGTGGGATAAGAAGCGAGGTTGGGATGACCCTAACTTACCGGCCGAACTCCTGCAAGCCTGGTCCAGCTGGGAGGCTGAACTTGAGTCCTTACCTCTCCTTACCTTTCCGCGTGTATATGTTCCTGCGGACGCCAACCTTGAGGGTGCCACCCGTGAGGTGCACATCTTCGCAGATGCCTCAGAGCAAGCTTATGGGGCCGTAGCCTACATGAGAACTGAGGACAAGGAAGGCCAGATCCACCTGTCTTTCATCCTTGCTCGTTCACGAGTGGCTCCAAGACGTCTGCATTCCATCCCACGCCTGGAGCTTTGTGGAGCTCTGGTTGCAGCGCAGCTGGCTCGTGTCCTTGAGAGGGAACTTACCTTGACAGTGGCTCGAACGGTGCTGTGGTCAGACTCCACTACAGTACTAACCTGGCTACACTCCCAGTCTTGCCGCTACAAGGTCTTCGTGGGCGCCAGAATAGCTGAGATACAGGAGTTAACAGAGAAGTGCACTTGGCGCTATGTGGACTCTGCAAACAATCCTGCTGATGATCTGACGAGAGGGAAGACCCTGGAGGCCCTAATAGATCCCAACCGATGGTCTCAAGGACCCCCCTTCCTTCTCCAGAACCCAGCCACCTGGCCAGAAAGACCCAGCACTGAGCCATCAGAGGACAGGGCAGAACTACGAAAGGCCACCTTCTGTGGAGTAACGATTACCTCACCAATGACGATCAGCAGGGATGACAAGGTGTACCAAACCTGGCAAGAGCTCTTAGATGCCACTGCTCAAGAAATCCTAGGACAAACCTCTTCTAGTTCACCGCTTAATGCTGAAGAGCACCAACAGGCAGAGATGATCGTTCTCCAGCGAGCCCAACAACAGTCATTTCCAGAGGACTACAAACTCCTTGCAGCAGGGAAACCCGTCTCATCTGGGAGTCGATTACTTACCCTGGCTCCGGAGCTAGATAAATCCACAGACCTCATAAGAGTAGGAGGCCGGCTCCGACGTTTGGAAGGCCAAGACGACTTGACATTGCACCCTGTGGTTCTGGATGCCTCACACCCAGTTACACGCTTGCTTATCCAAAGGTACGATAGCAACCTGCACCATCCTGGTCCAGAGCGAGTTTTTGCAGAGATGCGGCGGTCATTCTGGATAATCCATGGAAGGGAGGCAATTCGCAGACACCAGCGTTCTTGTGCCGAATGTCAGCGCTGGAGAGCTCAGCCTTCCATTCCCAGAATGGCGGACCTTCCCGTTGCTCGTCTCCGATTACACAAACCAGCCTTCCACTCCACTGGCGTGGATTGTTTTGGACCCATGTTTGTGAAGATGGGCAGACGCCAGGAGAAACGCTGGGGAATAATATTTAAGTGTTTAACAACCAGGGCGGTACACTTGGATCTCCTCAGAAGTATGGATGCGGATGCTTACTTGATGGCCCTAAGACGGTTCATCGCGAGAAGAGGGACACCTGCAGAGTTGTTCTCAGACCAGGGGACCAACTTCAGAGGAGGAGAACGGGAACTTAGAGAGGCTTTCGCCAGTATGGAGCCAACCTTGCGGAAACGACTCGCACGTCAGAGGATTAAGTTCCAGTTTAACCCCCCAGCAGCTCCACACTTTGGAGGGGTGTGGGAGAGAGAGGTCCGCTCCGTCAAGTCTGCACTTTACACCTGTGTGGGGGCCCAACCTGTTCATGAAGACGTCCTTCTCACAGTTCTCCTGGAAGTTGAGGCAATTCTCAACTCTAAACCATTGGGTTATGTATCTGCTGACATTGCGGATATCGACCCTGTGACACCCAATAGTCTGCTTATGGGGCGGCCTGATGGATCCCTCCCCCAAGTAGTTTATCCTGAGACGGAGCTCCTGAGCCGCAGACGCTGGCGGCATTCACAAGTTCTCGCTGACCAATTCTGGTCCAGATTCATCAGAGAATATCTCCCTGGGCTGCAGACCAGACAGAAATGGCACTCTTCTTCTCCTGAACTACTGGATAAGGCCGTTGTCATGCTGGTGGACCCGCAGCTGCCTCGAGCCCTGTGGCCCATTGGGCATGTAACCAAGATTCACCGCAGTGATGATGGGTGCATTAGATCCGCTGATGTGGACATCAAAGGACATGTGTACACCCGACCGGTAGCTCGGTTGGTGATGTTGCCAGCTCTCCCGTCTGGGGAGGATGATGCCGCTGTGAGCCCCCCTCAGCCTGACTGATAAGCCTTTTAATGGAAGCAAATGTGCTCGCACATTTGGGGGCGGCTGTATAAAAGGCTCTGACATTTCTGGGTGCCTGCCGCTTTAAGACTCTTCTTCTGTGGCTACGGTGGAGGAAGTGTGTAGTGTGTGTTGACTATGGTGGGAACAGAAATAAGTTCAAGTTTAACAGTTATAGTTTAGCCCACGTACATGTGTTGATTAGCCTCTTTAGTTCATCCTGAATAATCCAGCTTCCAATATTCCATGTGTTGAGTGAATGAAGAAAAACTATAATGACAATACTGGATATTGGAATGTTCTGATGAGTACTGCTGGATCTTAATACAGTTTAAAGAAGAAATTACATCTCGTCTTTATTCCTGTGTCCTGACCGATACACCATCCTGTTTACTGGCTGAAAACATTGACGAACTAGTCCTACTTGATTACCTCACTAACACCCCCTGTTGCCATGGGAACGTTATGAAGTGACGTAATTACGCGACATCATGAACATCATTGAAAAGCTGTAAAACAGGAAACATTGTTTTCATATTTTGTTTATTCATTTTTACAGAAGTTGTAGCATATTCCTTTTGTAAAGCTACAGAACTCGTTTGACTCATCAATGTTTTGTAAGTTTGAGCCATGTGTTTATTAAAGTCCCACTCCGATCATATTTTGAGCTATTTTTAAACATTCCCAGTGGTCTTTAAATTATGATTATGCCATTTTTAGCCAAAATCACAAAACCTGTGCCGTTTTCTGGGACTTCGCTTCAGCAGAGCAGCAGTAGCTCATTAGCAATTCGCCTCTGCGTTGTGGGCGGAGCCGTTGGCACGGAGACGCCCCTCCCCCTGCCCGTTGCTGAGAGCTCGGTCTCTCCCGCTAGCTTACACCCCCAATACCGGTGGGGCAACAGTATTATACACACGTTAATTATTATTATCCGAAGTTAATCAAAGTTATCACCGATCATTATTTCACTCCAAGACGTCGCGTGTGGAGACGCCCAGTGGAGTTACTACGTCACAACTCCAGTCTATTTTAGCCGGCATTTTAGCGTCTGCTACTGATTCACAGCCATTCGAATGTAGAAATACTCAGAAATACAACTTTGAGCTGATTTTTCTCAAGATATGTCCTCTAACATCAGAAAAATGCCACAAGAACATGTTAACACCTAGGAAAACATTATTTTCATCGGAGTGGGTCTTTAAGGTCTGAAATAAAACAAGATTAAATATTCCAGCACTTTCTGTGATGTAGTATGCTTGCTTATCATAGGAAGTAATAAGAAATGACTCTTTACATTAAGGTAGTAGCCAAGTGAGAACAGGGTGTTGGGGAATCACTTTTTCTCTCTTTTTCATCAAACCGCAGTTTTTGCAAGTTCCCGCAATTTCATCACATAAAATTGCAAATATCCTGCATATTCCATCGCCGCATAATCAAGGATTTTTGCCCGCAACAATCACAAAAAAACTCCGCATTTTTCTGGAAGGACTGACCTTTGGGTCACATCACCACACCATTTTGTCCCCCCCACTTTTATAATGGCTGCTACGCCCCTGGTCTGGTGCGCCCGAGCTTCGTTTACAGTCTGAGGGAGACGCACGCTGGAAACAAAACTATCTTCACAAACATGTTTAAGGATTTCCACACAGAGGAAGACTTGCATTTATTTGCCCAGCCATATTTATTTGAACCCGAATACACGGACGCACCAGACGCACATCAGCAGTGTCACTGCTCAATACAACAAGACAATACAAAGCTCTCGGACTAAATCTAAAATATCTTAAACTGTGTCCCGAAGATGATCGGAGGTCTTACGGGCTTGGAACGACATGAGGGCGAGTCATTAATAACATCATTTTCATTTTTGGGTGAACTAACCCTTTAAACATTTGAAGATACATGACAGTATCAGCAGCTTCACAGCGGTCAGTGTCGATATAGTTTGAACAGCAGTGCCATAATTGACCGTTCGCAAAAGCCACGCCCCCTAGTTATTGTTTGCTACGCCCGTCAAACAAATGGTCAAACACGACCAGCGCCACAGATTGCCATGACGGGAAGAGGTGCGTCAGTGACCTTTTTTGGAGTAATACCTCCGCGATATCCTCCAGATCGAGGCAAAAGGTGTTAACGTTACAGTATGCAGTGGAGGGATATATTCAAAATATAAAAATACGCAATGAAGGAGACACGACGACTATCGAGGCTAATAATGCTCTCAAGCTCTTAAACCGGTCTCAAGCGAAATCTGAGAAACCCCATGACCTGTAACGTTACCTCAAATGCAACCAGCACAGCCTTGAAGAAGATTTTATAAGCTGTTTCAGTGGCTAATTGTTTGGAGTTAGAAATATATAACTCGCGCTGCATATTTAGTAATTTTGCCTCAGATACAGGATTATTCATTCGCTTTAACAAGCAGGTTGTTCATTACCACGGCAACCGCTTGCGTGTCATGCTAAATGCGATTTTCGTGTTTAAAAAGTAACTATACATAATAGACGGAAAGATGCAGATAACCAATCATTATTTCTATTCGTTACGATATTGATATGAACTGTTGTCAAGTAAGCTTCATGCGTTCCCCGTTGCGAACGTGCACTCCTCCGTTAGTCTAAACTGTAAGTTAGTCTACAGGTGCTGCCTGCACTGCTAGTGACTGCTGCTCATTTCCCCCCGAAAATATCATGTTAACAACAACACTTTAGAAAACGTACTTCTTTTGTGGATCCTCTTGATCTGCTTTCTCCATGTGTCTTTGACTAATCTCATTGTCTCAGTCTCACGCACGCTGCACGCAAGTTAACCATGTTCGACACGTGTAACTGGGAGTGGGGCCGCACTGTTTTATCCATTGTAGGGACCGCGCACGTTGTGTTTTCGGCTTTTGAAACGGAAAGAACATAACTCCTCCAGACAATCTCTCGGGGTACCTAGTGTCCGACTTACAAACGCCGTGGGCGCACCGCTTCACCATCTTGCTTGGAGTCAATGCTTGACGGACCTGCTCACATAGTAACGGTTGCTATGATGTGTGATTGGACAATAGCCGTTTTGGGGGAGGGGCCTGCGAACGGTCAATTAAGAGATAATCCAAGACTAGCTGTGCATTAAACAATATTAATACTCGACGGAGGAAAAGAATAGGTTGACGCCAGAGGTGGGTAGAGTATCCAAAAATACTCAAGTAAAAGTAGGCTTCTCTATAAATATTTACTCAAAGTAAAAGTAATAATCTTAAGATACTTGAGTAAGAGTAAAAAAGTGTCCAATGAAAAAACTACTCATGTAGCAAGTTACTTTGGATCACATAAATCATTTCCTGTCCTTTGGTTTGTATAAAAGTAACTTAGGCTATACAACTACATTTGGATTATTACACAATGTCGAAATAAAGTGAATCTGCAGAGTTTTGCATTCAAAGGCATGTAAAGGGAACGATTGACACACAGAAGAAAGCGTTAAAACTCTTCACATGTGCTTGCGCTCATGACCGCATTCACCGCAACTGAACATCTGAACACAAACAAACCAACGCGTTCTCATCCCAAAGCATCATATACAACGCTTTTGCCAAAGCGTACATATCCTACGCACATGGCACCCTTTAGCGTCAATATAACACGCACAGAGAATGGGTAGGTTTAGGTCTGGGGTAGGGTTAGGGTTAGACCACTAGGAGGCGCCTTCTGCCCCATATATATCTGCGTCTCATATTTACGCTAAAGGGTGCCATGTGCGTAGGATATGTACGCTTTGGCAAAAGCGTCGTATATGACGCCTTGGGATGAGAACGGGCTCATCAAACACACACTTGTTCACTGTGTCACTCTTGCCTGTCTTCAAAACTGGAGAGCCCTGTCTGATTAATATTTCCTAATTTAGTAATAGGCCTATTATTCATGAAAATAGTAAGCAGTAAACTGGTGAAATTCAATTCCCTCATTACTCTCTGCATTTTACAAATATATGTGATGCGAAAGATAGGCTACATATATAATTTGCGATATGCATAATTATGTATTGAAACAGCTTTTTATTTATTTATGTTTTTTTATTGCATATAGAACAAGTAACCAACATAGCATACAATTTTACAAAACAAGGAAAAAAAAGAATTTGTAAAAAAACAGCTTGAGATCAGACTTTCTTAGCGATGACATCATTACGCACTCCATTTTATTGGTAAAATACCTTTTTTTAACGCATGTTCACTTTGTCGACAACAACAGCACAATAAGTGGATGGACACTTGGCTAATGACACCTTCTTCAAATAAGTAAATAAATCCTCCAGCTGTGAAACATTAGGATGGGGAGCAAATCCTCTTTTAGCGGGACTGTTTCTTCATATTGTCGACTGTCATGTTGTAATGAAGTCATTGAGGTTTTGAGTCAGTTGCTCAGTTTGACCTCTAGATGTCAGTAAAGCTGCTCACAGAGACTGAGGGATGATTCTACATCAGCAAGTCGAGTGTTTTCGGTAACACTTTACAATAACAGGGCATGAATAATCATGTACTAATACCTGAATTAATAGTTACTTCAACATTAACTCGTGATTAGTGAATATATAAGCTAATCATGAACCAATGAAGAGCAAACCTTAACTACAACATGTCACGGTAGACGTTTTCTCTGTTTCCTTCTAGTCTCGTGTTTATGTTGTTGTATGAATGCACGTGTGTGAGGGGTGTGTCTGTATGACATCACTTGATCTGCTCCAGCTGCTCATCATCACATTACCAGCTGCAGTTGATCATCACCACACTATTTATACTCACCGTTGTTCTCTCATCCTTGTCAGATCGTTGTTTCATGTGGTTCGTGTTGGTGTTCTGGTGTCCAGTTCCTGCTTCTTCGTCTGGATTCGAGTTTCTGCCTTTGTCTCACCATCGTCTCTTCATCGCATCACTTCACGGATCCCGACCATCTTGTCCCTGCGTCACCGTTACCATCTGTTTGCACTGCCGATTCTGTGAAACTCAATTAAACTGTTAACTTGCATTTGCTTCCTGTCATTCGTCCTAAGTGCGTGACAGAACAATCTGACCCAAAGATGGAAGCAGTGAGTTCACCGCAGAGCCCCGTGGACGAGTTTATTCATCATAGCACCAGGAGAATGGATGCACAGTAGAGAGAGATCAGCGATACAGGTCGCGCAGTGCAAGCCTTGGTGACGCAGGTGTCCGAGCTCACCCAGCATATCCAACGGCTTCAGATTCCCACTGCGCCGCCCACACCGACCGTTCCCCCACCACTTCCAGAGAGACCCGCGATGGCGGAGCCCCGCCTGCCGGTACCTGAGCATTATTCCGGGGAACCAGCCTTTTGTAGAGCATTCCTGACCCGTTGCACGATGCATTTCGCTCTGCAACCACGCACGTTTGAGACTGAACAGGCTAAAGTGGCTTTTGTACTAACTTTGCTTACAGGAAAGGCAGCGCTCTGGGGAACGGCGGTGTGGGAGAATCAGAATCCATGCTGCGCCTCGTTCCAGACCCTCGCCGCCGAGATGAAGAAAGTTTTTGAACGAGGAGGCGCAGTGGGATATGTTCCTGCATGGGCTGGCTGACCACGTCCAGAGAGAGATCTACGCCCTGGATCTTCCTACCACACTGAACGGGTTGATTGATCTTGCTCTGCGGGTGGACGCTCGGCTATCTAGGATCAAGCGACGAGTTCCGTCCACCCGTACCTTCGGAGGAGTCGACGTTCCCAGATCCAGCGGCAGGGACGTGGTCAGCCCCGTCTTCGATCCCGAGCCCATGCAGGTGGGTCGAGCTCGGCTTTCCCGGGAGGAGAGGGAGAGGTGGAGGTCCCAGGGCCTTTGCCTGTATTGTGGTGGAGCGGGACATTATGCTTACAACTGCCCGGTAAAAGGCCAAGCCCGATAGTAAACTTGAGGCTACTATCGGGTAGGGGTGTAACGATACACAAACCTGACGGTTCGGTTCGTCCCACGGTTTTGAGGTCTCAAAAAAAAAACTAAGCGTTTTATTGACGTATTTCCGCTGTTGAAACACTGATTGAGTGTTTACACGAGTTATGATGCCTTTCAGTAAGTATACTGTATCTTTCAACATACCTTCGGGTGTCCATTCATGTTTATTCTGTAACTGAGGAAGAGATGATCGCCCTCCGTGCTGCCGCATGCATACAGTGATATCTGTCACGCCACATCTAAGAGCGCCAAAACGGCATTTATTGTTTACATTTCGTGATAAAATAGACATAATTTGAAAGATTACACCTTGCTTATTATCAAAAGTAACAAAACACTGAGCTTATTGCGATTATATGTGGTTAATGGTGGTTAGGCAACAGCCCTGTATTCGTTGTGTACACATAACACATTTGGTGCAATGAGCCGGTGCTGGGCGGGGCAGCAGGGGGCGGGGCGTGTTCGGTTCGCCATGAGAGTATCGCGATACGTATCGTGGGTGGTGTATCGCGGTTTTTCGGTTTGGTTCAAATATCGTTACACCCCTACTATCGGGTGGGATCTCCGCCAGGAAGACCTCATCGACTACATCTACCTCCACGCTCCTCCCGGTTAGACTAAGATGGTCAGTCCACCAGCACGATTGTCTTGCACTGTTGGACTCCGGGGCGGAAGGTAATTTTATGGACTATAATTTCGCACTTACATTACAGATTCCCCTCCGACCCCTCACTCACCGGATTTCAGTTCACGCATTAAATGGTCAAGAGCTTCCCATCATTTCCCACACCACTGAAGACATCACACTTATTACCTCTGGCAACCAAACCGAGACTATTTCTTTTCTTATTTTGGACTCACCCCTGGCACCTGTTGTTCTCGGACATCCCTGGCTGATCAAACACAACCCTCGTGTGGACTGGATTAATAAAGCTGTGCTGGAGTGGAACAAGGAATGTCATAAGTCTTGTCTTGTGTCTGCTTGTTCGTCTGTACCTGTTTCTGTGTTGCAGGAAGAAGCAGGGGATTTGTCCAACGTGCCCGTGGAGTATCTGGACCTGAAGGAAGTGTTCAGTAAGTCTCGTGCTTCTCTCCCTCCGTATCGTCCCTATGACTGTGCTATAGATTTACTGCCAGGTAAGTCTCCGCCTAAAGGCAAGTTATATTCACTTTCGATTCCTGAAAGGGAGGCTATGGAGAAATATATTTCTTATTCTCTGGCAACCAAGTTCATTCGCCCTTCCTCTTCTCCAGCTGGGGCGGGGTTCTTTTTTGTGGGGAAGAAAGATGGATCATTGCGACCTTGCATTGATTACCGAGGGTTGAATAACATCACGGTAAAGAATACTTATCCTTTGCCGTTGATGTCTTCAGGCTTCGAGAGGTTGCAGGGAGCATCTATCTTCACAAAATTGGACTTACGTAACGCTTATCATTTGGTTCGCATTAGGGAGGGAGATGAGTGGAAAACTGCTTTTAACACCCCTAGGTGGCATTTTGAATATTTGGTTATGCCGTTCGGGCTGTCCAACTCCCCAGCAGTTTTCCAGGCACTGATCAATGACGTGTTGCGAGATATGATCGATCAGTTCATATATGTTTACCTGGATGATATATTGATTTTTTCTTCGTCTCTCCAGGAACATGTGCAAGACGTCCGACGAGTGCTTCAGAGGTTGCTAGAGAATGGGCTTTTTGTCAAGGCGGAGAAATGCGATTTTCATGCACAGTCTGTTCCTTTTCTAGGGTACATCGTGTCGTCCGAGGGAATGCGGATGGACCCTGAGAAGATCAAGGCTGTGGTTGATTGGCCAAGTCCAGATTCACGCAAGGCCCTGTTGAGGTTTCTGGGGTTCGCCAATTTTTACCAGCGTTTCATTCGCAATTTCAGCCAGCTAGTCGCGCCTCTGACTGCCTTGACCTCCCCCCGAACTGCGTTCAGGTGGTCTGACTCAGCCGAGGCTGTGTTCTCTAAACTGAAAAGCCGCTTTGTTTTAGCTCCTATTCTCATAGCCCCTGATTCATCACGTCAGTTCGTGGTGGAGGTCGACGCGTCAGAGGTGGGAGTAGGAGCAGTGTTATCCAAGCGTTCACCTGTGGACGACAAGGTGCAGCCTTGCGCGTTTTTTTTTCACATCGATTATCCCCAGCCGAACGTAATTATGACATAGGTAACAGAGAGTTGTTGGCAGTCAAGTTGGCGTTGGAGGAGTGGCGTCACTGGTTAGAAGGGTCGGGGGTACCTTTTATCGTCTGGACTGATCATAAGAATCTCGAATACATCAGAACTGCTAAAAGATTGAACTCCAGGCAGGCTCGGTGGGCACTTTTTTTCGGTCGTTTTGATTTTACTCTCTCTTACCGTCCGGGTTCCAAGAACATCAAACCCGACTCATTGTCTCGCATATTTGATTTTTCCGAACGCCCGTCTACTCCTGAGTGTATTTTACCCGAAACCATATTTGCTTCAACACTCACATGGGAGATCGAAGCGAAGGTCAAGAGAGCCTTAGAAGGGGTAACGCCTCCGCCCGGATGCCCACCAAACCGTTTGTTTGTGCCGGAGGGATTATGGTCTGACGTTATCCAGTGGGGTCACAGTTCCAACGTAGCTTGTCATCCAGGAGTTAATCGCACTGGGTTTTCAGTCAAGCAATGATTTTGGTGGCTACGTATGGCTCGCGACATTCACGATTTTGTTTTGGCTTGCTCAGTTTGTGCCATTGGTAAGTCTTCCAATCAACCTCCAGATGGGTTACTTCAGCCGCTGCCGGTGCCTTCGAGACCCTGGTCCCATATCGCTTTAGATTTCATTACCGCCCTCCCACCCTCTCAGGGTAACACAGTGGTTTTAACTGTGGTGGACCGATTCTCGAAGGCAGCACATTTCATTCCCTTACCCAAATTGCCTTCAGCTAAGGAGACAGCGGCAACGATCGTAGATCACGTCTTTCGGTTACATGGCCTCCCGATAGACGTGGTTTCCGACAGGGGTCCCCAATTTGTGTCCAAATTTTGGCGAGAATTTTGTAGATTACTGGGGGCAACTGTTAGTCTGTCCTCTGGGTTTCATCCCCAGAGCAATGGTCAAACTGAGAGAGCCAACCAGGATTTGGAAAGAAGGTTGCGATGTTTGGTTTCCAAGAATCCTTCCTCATGGAGTCAGCAACTGTCAATGGTGGAGTACGCCCACAATACGTTACCAGTGTCATCTACGGGCCTATCTCCGTTTGAGTGTAGTGTAGGTTACCAGCCACCAATTTTTCCTAGTCTGGAGTCCGAAGTCGCGGTCCCCTCCGCCCACGCCTTCATCCAGAGGTGTCATCGCACTTGGACTAGAGCCCGCGAGACTCTACTCCAAGTGGGAGCACGCACCAAGGTCAAAGCCGATCGCCACCGGCGGAGACCTCCTGTATCCGTCGTCGGTTCTAAAGTGTGGCTTTCTACCAAGAACATTCCTCTCCGATCCGTCTCGAATAAACTTGCTCCCAAATTTATTGGCCCGTTTGCTGTCACCAAGATCGTTAGTCCGGTGGCAATCCGCCTCAAACTTCCTCCTGCGTACAGGAGAATTCATCCTGTGTTCCATGTATCCAAAGTCAAGCCCGTGTTTTATGCTCGCATTACTCCGCCAGTCCCGGTTCCCCCACCGCCGCGACTCGTAGATGGGGAACCATCCTATTCGGTCAATCGTATTCTGGATTCTAGACGGAGGGGACGCGGATTTCAGTACTTGGTGGATTGGGAAGGTTACGGTCCGGAGGAGAGAAGTTGGGTTCCTGCTAGAGACATTCTGGATCACTCTCTTATCGATGATTACAATCGACAGGTAAGGGAGTCTGAGAACGCCAGGAGGCGTTCTTAAGATGAGGGGTACTGTCACGGTGGACGTTTTCTCTGTTTCCTTCTAGTCTCGTGTTTATGTTGTTGTATGAATGCACGTGTGTGAGGGGTGTGTCTGTATGACATCACTTGATCCGGTCCAGCTGCTCATCATCACATTACCAGCCGCAGTTGATCATCACCACACTATTTATACTCACCGTTGTTCTCTCATCCTTGTCAGATCGTTGTTTCATGTGGTTCGTGTTGGTGTTCCGGTGTCCAGTTCCTGCCTTGTGTTCCTGTTTCTTCGTCTGGATTCGAGTGTCTGCCTTTGTCTCACCATCGTCTCTTCATCGCATCACTTCACGGATCCTGACCATCTTGTCCCTGCGTCACCGTTACCATCTGTTTGCACTGCCGATTCTGTGAAACTCAATTAAACTGTTAACTTGCATTTGCTTCCTGTCATTCGTCCTAAGTGCGTGACACAACAGGAGTCACACTGATTCATGCATGAATAACAGCAGCCTTGAACATCTTAGTACATGTTTGATAGTTAATGCATTAATTCACGTTTAGGGGTAAACTAAATAGATCAATTCACATGTTATTTATTTATTTATTTATTTATTGAAAACACACAGTTCAAGCGATCATCAGCAAGAACCTTTTACATCCATTTATTCCAATGAACAAATGATCATTTCACCTCTATAACTGAAATAATTATTCATTTAGTCACATGTTGAACAAACACTAAAAAAGTGCAGAATTTACTGCTTCAGTTATTTGATGTAATACAAGAAAAAAATATGATATAATCATATGATGCAAAATGTTTTGGAATATATAAACACACATTGACTGAAATAATCTGGTAAATGTCAGTTATCCTGAAAACATGAATGCTAAAACGGCCTCTAATGGGTCTAATTGTGTGAAGTGGAATATAAATGAAAACTTGATGTTTATTGATCTGAGTGTTGCTTTAGTGCTGGATATCAGTCATGTGATCATCACGGCCCAATCACAGCCACCGTACTGATACTCAGATCAACAGCACTCTTACTCATGTGAGATGGAGGAAATATTGGAAACATGATGAAAGCAGAAGATCCAGATCTACAGGAGTGACGTTTACTGACTATTGACCGGTAAGATCCTCAGAGAGCCGGAATAACACCAGAAGAATGGAAAGAGTGTGTGAGTGAAGGTGGCTGTGAGTGTGTGTAGATGTGTGTTAGTTACAGGATCAGAGAACGACACCGTTCCTCCATTATAGTCCAGATTCACTCTCACACGATCAAGCTTCTGTTTAACACGAAAACCAGAACTAAAAGACCCTCCGTACGGATTATACTCCACACTCCAGACATCAGTGATGAAGAAACCGTATCTCTTCCTCCGGTTTGATGCTGTAGTTACTCCAAGAGTCCAGCATCCACTCTCTATAACCTCCACATCCCAGCAGTGTGTTCCTGAGTTAAAACCCTCTGAACCCAGAACACACTCATCCCAGTCAAATCTCTCTGGATTATCAGGAAGAGTTTGATTGTTCCCGCTGAGACTCACACTGGTCAGATCATCAGACAGGACGAGACGTGGATGAGCCGTGTTTGGATCCAGAATCACAGGAGCTGATGAGACACAATCAACACATGCTTTTATTCTGATCTTCATATAATGATCAACAGTGAACCCAACACAGATTATTATGAATTATGACACTCGTCCTGTTGATCAAACTCATTTTCCTCTGATCACTGTCAGTGCTGTTATTAGTTTCACACTCGTTTATCATCAGCGTTTAACGGCATCAACTACAAACATTAAATATGAGATTCAGACATTTGTGTCCATCAAGAGAAACTGATACTTTGGGAAAGTTAAATAACAATAAATCAATGAGATCTGTTGATATTACAGTTTTTCTCAATTGCTTAAACACATTTCTTGAAACTATGCCTCGTATTCTCAAAACAGTAAACACAAATCCATAACGTCTCACCCAATTCCCCAAACATCCTATTTTCAGGTCAAAATGAAGCTCTACACTCAAAACCATTCACTCTTGCTGAAAAACCTAACTTTGCCCTCAGACAGGACACACAAGCCCTCAAAAATACACACACTACAACATAGTCTTACACACTGGTGCTATAAATTCAAAACAACATTTCCAAAACTGGTAAGTCATGTTGCTTGTGGTCCCCCATCCCCCCATCTTTTTTTTACTCTCTCCTATTCTTACGTAAGATGTGTGTGAGCATCATATGACAGTAAAAGAGCACACACAAACCTTATTCAAATCTGGAATTGTATTGGAATGGTAAAGAGTGTTGGTACATGCCTCCACTCAAGGATACAATTTGATGAACAAGTCTAAGAATGTTCCACATAATGGTTGAAATACCATCATTGGCCTAGAAAGATAACACTCTGTGAGTCAAGACTATAAAGGAGAAAGGATGCCCTCCCTTCACTGTCACACTCTGTGCCACTCTGTGTGACTGTACGACTGCTGGCCTTTTCTTGCAA
>JARWKJ010000017.1:40291601-40409101 GCA_029959095.1 Rhinichthys osculus
CAAATATTCTCAGTTTATGCAATCTGTATGAAAAGAGAGTGCTGTCAGTATTTTTTTCCCCAGCTCATTATACTTCATTACGCGTTAATCTGACACGCCCACGGAGGACGCGCGCTATTCAAACACAAATGTCGAGGCAAGCCATGACAATGCCCACATCGGCCGTTCCACCGCGGCGGTAAAATGTGTGGTGTATTTGCTGCCTTTTACCGCTAAGAGGCGCTACAATCATATATCTGAAAAGTGTTCGTTTATTCCGGTTTATTCTCTCTAATGTGTAATCTGCCGCCGCACCGCGGCTCATTCAGAGCGATTGAAAGCTGGTAGCAGATGAATTCAACAAGTGAAACGTAGATAAAATAATTCATAATCACAATACTGAAATTAGGCTACTGAAATGTAATTGAATAAATAATGAAAACATTTCAATATAAAACATTGCAATAAAAACATTTAGGCTACATCAATGAGGCTTTACAAACGTTAACAGCATACAGAAGACAGCTCAGTGATCAACGCAACAACACGAGCTTCGAGGAGCTTCAATCGACCCGAGATCGAATCTCAATGTAGCATAGGCCTACATGTTGTTAACCGATGTTGGCCTACAGCGTTTATATTTTACCACCTTGATGCTTAAATAGTAACTGTTTATAACTGTTTACTTATTTAAAGTCAAGAGTTTTGTTTAATTATCATTACAACATAAATTTGCTACATTCCTGTAGAACCGCAGCCGCTGCACGAACGACAAAAACTGATGAAGGAAGATTGTCAGCCGATTGCGTCAGAAAATGAAAATGAAGAAGCTCGTCTTTAGTCTGCTAAATTATTGTGTAATGTAAAAGAACACTAAAATTACTTAAGTTTGAAACCAAGTTCGAACATTATAAGGTTTAAATAAAGGGTCGGGACAGTTTTTTTAAATTTAAAACAGGGTTGCATCGGGTTTAGAGTTTATTTCTTTTGCGATGCAAAATAAGAAACACTAGGCTAATCTTATTCTTGCAACATTTTAAATTTGTATCGCCAAAGAAATTACAGCTAAATTAAACAATTAAAACAGTACAAAACGAAAATTGTCCAAAGAAACATAATTAAATTAAAAACATGCGTTTTTCGTTGTCTCTCTCGCGCTGGATCTCTTTTTAACAAGTTTATTTAGTCTCCCTTGCTGCACGCACCGGGTCTCTCTCGAAATTAAACATTTCAGGGTAAAAACACATCATACAGCTGATAATACTGTATATGTCGCTGCGTGTCAGCCATACAAATCACAAAAAAATTATTTAGCCTTTAATTGTTGCTTCAAAGACACAGCATGCCTTGTTGAATTCACCTTACAATAACTTCAATTGAAATTTTGTGTGAAAAAAACTTTAAATAGGCTACAATAAATAAACTACAATATTTATAATTTAATAAGATATGGGGCCTACATTTGGACACAGATTTATCCTTACAATAATTTTGCCTGCTCATCAGGCTGGCTATCCGACACTCTCCATATGAAAGAGGAACATTAACACCTTTGTCCAGCAACTGTCCCTCCAACCCCCCCACAGGCTATCGGAGTCTGAGGCTGACTTAACACAAAGAGAAGTCGCAATTCACACTTAAATCGCTATTCTAGACAGTGTTGATAATGAAGGAATTAAATTATTTAAGTTACATGTAGCCTAGTGATATTTCTGTCAAGTTTATTACAAAATATTTCATTATTTCAATAATTGATGAAATAAAACTGGTTTGGGACAGCTTTTTCCAAGCAAAACTAAATATAATCTGAAAAAAAAAACGCTTGTTAATTTGTTGTCATGAACAAAATGTTCAACTCAATATTAAAGTCTACAGGGATCTTTGGATCCTTACAACCAGGCATGCAATTTGTGAATTAAGTTTTTATTTTATTTTGTATTATTCAAATAAATATCGAAACACGGTGCTTCGTGGTAATGCTGCTAAATTAAATAACATTTATAGAACAATTATGAACTTAAATGAAACAATATCGCAACATTTTGACAAATACATTATTTGATCTGTTTTTACATTTTAATTCAGGGCGATTTAGCCTACATTTAATTAGAGCGAGATTTTCACCCTTGTCTTGTCATTTTCTCATTGGGAAGCGCTTACATTAGGCATGTTTGAGTAGATCCTCTGTATACCTCTCGTTTTCATATGGATTAGCCAATAATCAGATAACATTTATTAGCCTAAATATTTAGACATTTAAAGGCTTTAGACCTAGCCGATTTCTTATCGTGACTGAGCTGAAGTGGCTTTCGGTTCATTTTTGTGACGCGCAGTTCCCGAAGACAGAGACGACAGATAGCCTATACTGTTTGTGTCGTTAGCCTAATATGAATACAAGTTTACAGTTTTGAACGATGTAAGCTACTCTACTCTTATCTGTATGACCAAAAAATTACGGAGTCGCCTATTAAGTTATTTTAGCTGTAATAATGAGAAAAATAAATTAATCTAAATGAACGCGCCGCCGCTTTTGTCGAACACTAACTCACCATGCCAGAATAAAACCCGACTTTAGAAAAATGCATAGGGCCACTCGGCGTGGTGTGCCAAAACACTTAATTATAAACTTCAATATTTCATTCAAAATAATCTCAACACGCTTTGTGAAATTTTGAAAAGCCGTGCATGCATTCCCAGCTAGCAAAAAGTCGTCTATTAGACGTTGAATAGACGTAAATCTTCAACGTCTAATTACGGTCCACTGAAGGTTGAAAAATGAAAATTGAAAAGACGTCAAATTTGTCCGACTTTTCAACGTTGAAAACAGGTTGATCTTCAACGTTTACTCCATTGACAATTCTCAAGTCCAACACATTAATATGCCAATAACATTTTAGATTAACATATGAATGAAACAAAGCTTTAAAGAGTTAGCTTAGAATAGCTTTATTAAAACAACACATTTTAAAATAGTGCAATAAACCAGTAACCAACACAGATTTCACATTCCAAAAGCACATTCCAAGAGTCAACACAAAACAACTCAAAAAATGTACACTACAAATGTTCCTCTGCTGTATGTTCGCGGGCGCGCGCGCCTCCTCATCTTCCTCTTCTTCCGGTTTTATGGCGGTTGGCAACTAACTTTAATGGTGCATTACCGCCACCAGCTGGGGTGTGGTAATTCTTCCAAGTATGAATCCTCATTGCACCTCAAACGCAGTTTCTATATATATATATATATATATATATAAATATATATATATTTTTTTTATCTTTTATTTTATTTATTACGGAATATGTAAAAGTCTTTAAATTTATTTGAGATAATAATAAACATGGTTTGGTAGTTTGTTTTCTCCGTTGTTTTAGCATGTAGCCTATAACAATTATCCTGTCTTGATTATCAGTTGAACATCTTAGATGATCAGTTGAAATCACGTCGTAAACCAGTCCAAGGCGGACCGACTTATTTTCAACCATATTTCAACGTTGAAAGACGGTAATTGTTTACTGGGTTAGGGCCACTGGAACTAATGAACAACTGAAACGCTGGTTTTGATTTTATTGTTTGTCGTTTAAACGTGCCCGTTGCATATCTCTATTTTATATATTTGATATTGGTGAAGTAGCCTATAGCATTGATTAGCTGTGGAGGGAGGGGTGTGGGGATTAAAATAATTCAGCAGAAGCAGGGATGCTTAGACCAGAAGGAAATCCCAGTCCCCCCTGGCAAATCACACTTTACTTAAAACCATGTTTTTAAAAACTCTAGGTTGTAGGGAACAGACCTCTCTGCCATGCGCGCGCACGGTTTGGAGCACAATATCTGTCTCGCATGCACGCTCGCTCTAGATAGATTACGGGATATTTTAACTAATTTGCGGTATAACTAGTCGATCACGAGTGGCTCAACAGGTAGATCTATAGATAAACTATATCTTTCAGGAATTTGACCGACCGGGTTGACACTTCAGCGTGAGAAATCGGGGGTGTGGCGTTAGAGCCTGGAATCAAATAAAAAAAATATATATAGCCTATATATATAGGCTATATATAATTTATTTTTTTACAGAACTGCTTTTTAAATTACGATTGGTAGCCTATTATTATACAGATGCAAAGTCGTTCTGTTGGATACTATTTTGTTTCTTAGTGTAAAATGGAAATGCATGATAATTGTATTTTATAAATATAAGCAAAAAAACTGTATGGTGTAACAGAGTTTTAGAGCTAGACAAATCTAAATAAATATAAAATTTACAGCAGACCATGTTTGTGCGGGATTTGAACCCGTGTCATCTTGATGATGAATTGTAAGTACTACCGCTCGGCTATGATTTTTCTCACTGAGAAATACCCAAACGTTTCTTTCTCACATGAGCGAGAAAACGTTTTGTCTTTAGCCTGTGAGTGTAGGCCTATACTTTAGCCTTTTACAGTTTTAAAAGATTATATCTTATATAGATTATACCAACAATTTGTTGTAGGCTTATTTGGAAATAACCATAACTTGTAGTATTTCATCCTCAGGCTACTGTTAATAGACATTAGCCCCACTTACGTTTTGCTAAATGTCCCTTTGCGCCACCTGGCGGTCATTTCGCGTACGACTATGAAATGCGACTGGTTTATTTTTACCGCGGTGGATGGCTAAAAGGTGTGACTAAAAATGTGCTTTTGGCTTTCATTTATATTTTGATTGTTTGTATATATATATATATGTGTGTGTGTGTGTGTGTGTGTGTGTATATAAATATTTATTTATTTATATATATATTGTCCTTGCATTCTTTCTTGTGTGACACCCCTGAATGAAAGGCTCATTAGTATGCAGTCTGCTCAGGTGAGAACTGCCTAATTATTCATGAGGGGGTTGAGCCGTTCCGCCCATCCGCATATTGCCTTTGCAAACAAAAAAATGTTTTTCACAATTTAAAACAATCTATTGTTTTATGTGAATGATTAGGCAGAATGATTTTCAGATCAATTTGAAGCAAAAACTCCAAGCGACAACATCCACTAGTCAAAAGTCTTGTGGACAGATATTTAGTATGTTATTTGTGGCCTTATATTAGAAACTTTATTTTTTAGTTTTTTCAATAACCACGCATAAACAATATTCTCTCAAAAATACAAACATGTACATACATATTGATAACATATTATGGTAGCCCTGTGTGTGCTATATAGAGTGTAATTTCACCTGTGCCATTAATATGTTTATAAGCAACTGAAAAAAGCACAAATGTCAGAGCATACCAAAACATCTCAAGGACCCCGAAAACACCTCAGACCCCAGAGTGTTAATGCAGTTCTCAAAACAATTAGTACAAACTGCAAAACCTAGTTGATAACCTGCAAAAGCGTGTCACTTGTTTAAAATGGATAGCTCGTTCCTCAAAGCAAGTATTCATGTCAATGAAAGTGTCAGTGTCATCAAGATGGAAAGTCCTGACACAGTGGCGGATCTAGAAAATTTTACATGGGGTGGCAAGAGGTCTTGTCAGGGTGGCAGGGGTAGACGGTGGGAAGGTAACACTTTACTTGAAGGGGTGTACATAAGACTAACATGATACCTTCATAATCATGACTTGACACATGTTATGAAAATGAAGGAAGTTTTATGCATGTTTGTGACAACTGTCATTAAGTGTCATTCGCTCAATTATGACATTTTTAATGCAAATATGACATTGTTTGAGATGTCTTTGTTATGACACCTTGACATAAACCAATACATCATAACCTGTCAGCGTCTTTGTCATGACAACTTGACATTACTAAGACAACACAACCTGTCATAAACATGACATAGCAGATTAATTATCAAACTTAAGAAACCACTAAGCTTTATTGGTTAACATTACATTAAACTGTCAGGTGGTTGGTTTTGACATTGGCTGTCATGAGGTATTATAACTGTTTAATGACAAATTCAATTTGTACCACTGTAGTTTAGGTCACGAAAAATATTCATGACACAGTTATAATGGCCTTATGACAGCCAGTGTCAAAACCAACCACATGACAGTTTCATTTAATTTAATGTCAAGTTGTCATGACAAAGACACTGACAGGTTATGATGTTATGGTTTATGTCAAGATGTCATAACAAAGACATCTTAAACAATGTCATATTTGCATTCAAAATGTCATTATTGAGCGAAAGACACTTAATGACAGTTGTCATGAACATGCAGAAACCCTACTTCATATTCATGACATGTGTCATGTCATGGTTATGAAGGTGTCATGTCAGTCTTATGCACACCCCTTCAAGTAACGTGTTACCAAATGGGGGGTATATTAAAAAAAAGTACAATAATTGTGTCCAAGGACTTTTAGCCTTAATGGTTATAGGCTCCAGCTACTTTCTTCAACTACTCTTGCCTGCAAAAGTCAATATGTGAAAACCTCTGGTTATCCTTGTGTTACATTACACTGTAGGGCCATGTAGCTAATAAGTAGCCTTTATAACAAATATAAAATCAGAAAGATTTATCACATGCGCACAGACCAGTTGTTTAGACTACTTAATATAATAATCCTAATTGTATTTGTTATTTCCCCAGTTGTAACCTGGTTTCATTGCTGTGATATCTGAGAGGAATTGGATTTGCTTAGCTAATCAAATGATCGATCTCCTAACTGGCACTGTATTGTGTGTTGTAACGTAACGTCGGCGTAACGGCGACCATCAGTAAACGTTATGGATACAAACAATTTCTATTTTTTATTAAGCTGTTCTTGTCTTTACTAAAATCATAGGCTAATCAAGGGGAAGAGTGCTCTTACAAATCACGAGGGAGCGATCAGCGATTTGACCGCTGATTTTGGCTAACGTAATGGACTCGGTGTTTTTGCTGATGCTGAATCGTCTTTAGCATATACAATACATTCATTACAAATCTAACTTTAAGTCGCACTCACTGCCTTCCTGGTGCTCGTGTTCTTGATGGATGTCGCCGCACAGGTTCCTGAGATCCTGAACGGCGACGAGCGCGTCGGAGCTGTGGTGCTGCACGCGGGAACGAACGACATCCGGCTGCGGCAGACGGAGGTTCTGAAGAAGGACTACAGGAGCCTGATCGAGACGGTACGCAGCACAGCGCCTGAGGCAACGATCATCGTGTCTGGACCGCTTCCCACGTACCGACTAGGACAAGAAAGGTTCAGTAGACTATTTGCTCTAAATGAATGGTTAATGTCATGGTGTAATGAACAGAAACTGCTCTTTGTAAATAATTGGAATCTGTTCTGGGAGCGACCTAGGCTCTACCGTGCTGATGGCCTGCACCCCAGCAGAATCGGAGCGGCTGTTCTGTCGGACAACATCTCCAAGACGTTACACACCGTATGACTAGAAAATCAAATTCCAAATCACAGTCTTTGCTGTGCCAACTTAATTGATATAAGTAGTGTAGAACATTATATAGAAACTGTGTCTATTCCTCGTTTAGTGAGGCCAAATAATAAATCTACTGTAGGATCTAGGAAAAATCTTATTATAATTAAACCTGAAAATCTAAATATCAGTGAACAAAAACAATTTCTAAAACTAGGTCTTCTAAACATTAGATCGCTCACACCTAAGGCGGTTATTGTAAATGAAATGGTCACAGATAATAGCTTCGATGTACTTTGCCTTACTGAAACCTGGCTTAAACCAAACGAGTATTTCGGTCTAAATGAGTATACTCCGCCAGGATACTGTTATAAGCATGAGCCCCGTCTGATCGGTCGTGGCGGCGGTGTTGCAACAATCTATAGAGATATTCTTAATGTTACTCAGGAAACAGGTCACAGGTTTAATTCGTTTGAAGTACTTGTGCTAAACGTTACGCTCTTAGATGTAAGAAAGAAATCCCTATTATCTCTAGCCTTGGCTACTGTATATTGACCTCCAGGGCCATATGCTGATTTCCTAAAAGAGTTTGCAGACTTTCTCTCAGATCTATTGGTCAATACCGATAAAGCAATAATTGTTGGAGATTTTAACATACACGTAGATAACACAAATGATGCGTTAGGGACTGCTTTTACAGATTTATTAAACTCATATGGGGTCAAGCAAAACGTCAGTGGTCCCACTCATCGTCTAAATCATACACTAGACTTAATTATATCATACGGAACCAATCTAACCGATATAGATATTATACCGCAAAGTGACGATCTCACTGATCATCTGTCATGAATTGCGTTGAAGCAAAGGCGGTAGTCGGATCTAAATGCAGCAGCAGACTTTAATAATTCAGACTTGGGTAAACTCAGAACAGACAAGACACTCGTGGTACGTAAATACATACATTCAATAACTGACAAAGACAGGGCAGAAACACAGGGCTTAAATAATCAGAGACAAACGAGCAGACAGGATAACAAGGGGGCGTGGATAACAAGAAACACCTGGGATAACTAATGACAAGACACTAATGACACTAAACAGGACACAAGACCCACATTATGACATAACCCCCCCCCCTTAAGGGCGGCTCCTGACGCCCAACAAAACCAAAAAAAAAAAAAAAAAAAGTTCAGGAGGGCGGTGAAGCACAGGCGGTCTTGGGGGAGGGATGGAGGGCCAGGCCCGTGCAGGGGAACGGGACCAGGACCAAGGCAAGGCGGGCCTGGGCCGCAGAGCGTGGGCGGACCAGACTGGGCCGGTGACCAGGTCGGAGCCGGACGAGGCGAAGGCCAGGGCGGAGCAGGACGCTTGGCAGGAGACGAGGGCATAGGAGGCTCAGGAGGAGATAGCATCGACAAGGTCCATGTCAGCGCTGCCTCCATGACCCTTTCGTGGGACCTCCTACTGCCCCCCCCCCAAAAAAAATACTTGGGAGAACCTAGGGGAACAACCTCCGGGCTGGCAAGGGGCTGTGGGACAGTCTCATGGAGCTTGATAGATATAGGCAGGGCGAAGAGCAGAGACGGGACCGGCAGGGCGAGGTGCAGAGGCGGGGCCGGCAGGGCGAGGTGCACAGGCGGGGCCGGCAGGGCGAGGCGCACAGGCGGGGCCGGCAGGGCAAGGCGTCTGGGAACGCCCACCGGAGCCTGGCGAACCAAACGAGTCCTCCTTCTCCTCCTGCGACGGCGAGTCACTGGGCTTGATGCTCTAACTTGGCTAGATTCAGCACTTGACTTGGCACTTGACTCACTTGACACGGCACTTGACTCGGGATTCGGTTCACTTGACTCGGGATTCGGTTCACTTGACTCGGGATTCGGTTCACTTGACTCGGGATTCGACTCGGGACTTGACTCGGGACTTGACTCGTGAACCGCGGGTTCGGCTGGGCAGACGTCAGTCGCGGGCTCGGAAGACAGAAACTCAGGCATGTCGGTCTCGGCGGGAAGAAGCTCAGGCATGTCGTGAAAAGCAGGCTCGACTTGGCTCACGTGAAGCGGGGGTTCGGCTGGACAGACGTGAGTTGCAGGCTTGTGGAGCGCGGTGTCGGCAGGGCTGAAGTGAAGCGCGGGTTCGGCTGGACAGACGTGAGTTGCAGGCTTGTGGAGCGCGGTGTCGGCAGGGCTGAAGTGAAGCGCGGGTTCGGCTGGACAGACGTGAGTTGCAGGCTTGTGGAGCGCGGAGTCGGCAGGGCTGAAGTGAAGCGCGGGTTCGGCTGGACAGACGTGAGTTGCAGGCTTGTGGAGCGCGGTGTCGGCAGTGCGGATGCGGCGAACGGGCTTTCTCAGAGCTCGGTTGGAAACTCTCTTACGTGAACTGTGCTTGGAATTACCTGGAACGGTCTTGACGGAATGCCCTGGTTTGGGAACACAGCTAATCTCCTCAGCGAGTCCTACAGTGAGTGACGAACCGCACACCCACAACGCTCGGTCCAGGAACTGCACAAAAGAGAGGTGTTCCGCATCTAACAGAAGCATTGCGCCGAGCGTGTCGTCCATCCCACTCCAGAAATTATACTTGAGTGTTTCCTCACTCAAATTTGTCTCATGATAAAACTCTAGGTAAGCCCCCACGTACTCCTCAAGCGACCGTCCATTCTGGTAGAATCCGTCCTCCATCATCATACCTCTTGCTTTACGGTCAGTGGTTCCCGGGTACTACTGCTAGATCCTGGTGGTCAGTTATTCTGTCATGAATTGCGTTGAAGCAAAGGCGGTAGTCGGATCTAAATGCAGCAGCAGACTTTAATAATTCAGACTTGGCTAAACTCAGAACAGACAAGACACTCGTGGTACGTAAATACATACATTCAATAACTGACAAAGACAGGGCAGAAACACAGGGCTTAAATAATCAGAGACAAACGAGCAGACAGGATAACAAGGGGGCGTGGATAACAAGAAACACCTGGGATAACTAATGACAAGACACTAATGACACTAAACAGGACACAAGACCCACATTATGACACATCACATGGTAACTTGTATAATACGTACTGATGAAATTTGTCATTTTGCGCCACGTTATAGACCAGGCAGAACAATCCTTCCGACCACTATAGATAAATTCTCAAATAGCTTACCTGATCTTACCCTAGGTACAATAGTACTACACATGCTATCAAGAGAGAAACTCGTAACTTAGAGCGTAAATGGAAACAAACTAATTTAGAGGTCTTTAGAATCGCGTGGAAAGACAGTATGTCACGTTATAAAAAGGCTCTAAAAGCAGCCAGGGCTGAGCATCTCCGCAAACTAATAGAAAATAACCAAAATAATCCAAGATTTTTATTTAACACCGTGGCTAGACTAACAAATAAACAGACATCACCAGAGCAAAATATTCCGTTACAGTATAGTTGTAATGATTTTATGAACTACTTCAATGAGAAAATAGAAAGCATCCGAAACACAATTGTAAATGTACAATCCTCTATGGTGTCTTATGATTCAGCCTCAACTATGGCCCCTGTGGAACAACTACACAGCTTTACAACTATAGGACAGGAAGAGCTAAATAAACTTATCATTGCAGCTAAACCAACAACATGTTTATTAAATCCAATACCAACTAAATTTCTGAAATAAGTGTTACCTGTAGTGGAAGAGCCTCTTCTTAATATTATTAACTCGTCTTTATCTTTAGGTCATGTTCCAAAAATATTCAAGCTGGCAGAAATAAAACCTCTCATTAAGAAACCGCAATTAGATCCAAATAACTTAGCAAATTACAGACCCATTTCAAATCTTCCATTTATGTCTAAAATACTAGGGAAAAACTGTGTCCGCTCAATTGTGCTCTTTCTTGCAAGAAAATGAGATATATGAAAAATTTTCAGTCAGGATTCAGACCGCATTATAGCAAAAGTATAGCTAAAAGTAAATCATTTGTAAAATTACAAATGATTTACTTTTAGCTTCTGACCAAGGCTGTATCTCAATACTAGTTCTACTCGATCTTAGCGCTCCGTTTGACACTATCGATTATAAAATACTCTTGGATCAACTACAAAACTACACTGGTGTTCAGGGACAGGCATTAAGCTGGTTTAGATCGTACTTATCGGACCGTTACCATTTTGTTTGTTTAAATGGTACGAAGATAACGTCAGTAGAATATGGAGTGCCACAAGGATCGGTGTTAGGCCCTCTGCTATTCTCAATATATATGCTGCCACTTGGTAATATTATAAGAAAACATGGAATTAATTTCCACTGTTATGCTGATGACACTCAATTATATATTTCATCACGACCAGATGAAAACACTAACTCATCAAAATTGACAGAGTGTCTTAAAGATATAAAATGCTGGATGACGCGTAATTTCCTGTTACTAAATCCAGATAAAACGGAGGTATTACTTGTTGGTCCAAAAAACTACCCACAAAACCACTTACAATACAACTTTAATATACAGTAGAAGGATGTCCTGTTACTTTATCCTCTACGGTAAAAGACTTGGGAGTTATACTAGACCGCAACTTGTCTTTCGAAAATCAAATTTCATATGTTACAAGAAAAGCCTTTTTCTACCTTAGAAACATTGCTAAATTACGTAAAATGCAATCTGTTTCCGATGCAGAAAAGTTAGTTCATGCATTCATGACCTCGAGACTAGATTACTGTAATCCTTTATTAGCTTGTTGTCCTGCATCCTCAATAAACAAGCTACAGTTAGTGCAAAATGCAGCCGCTAGAGTTCTTACTAGGTCAAGAAAATATGATCATATAACACCAATTTAATCATCTCTACACTGGTTACCTATCAAGTTCCGTATCAATTACAAAGTACTATTACTGACCTATAAAGCCCTAAATGGTTTAGCTCCTGTGTATTTAATGGACCTTCTATTGCCCTACAATCCATCGCGTTCTTTAAGATCACTAAATTCGAGGCTTCTGGTCATTCCTAGGATATCTAAGTCCACTAAAGGAGGGAGGGCGTTCTCACACTTAGCTCCTGAACTCTGGAATAGCCTTCCTGATATTGTTCGAGGCTCTGACTCGCTCTCCCAGTTTAAAACTAGATTAAAGATGCATCTCTTTGGCCAAGCATTTACATAATGCTTACCTTTTATACCACTGCTGAATCAGATCAAATGCATTTAATACTATAAAACTTGAAGAGACTGTAGGTTATTTGTATAGGTTGCATAGTATTTACAGTCATTACGTTCCTGTGTATATTCCTGTGTATATTGCGTGAATGACGGGTGGTTGGGCAGATATTGTGTTTTGCGGTAGGTGGTATGCCATACGGAACCGTTGTCCACTGAAACTCCATATTAACGCACCAGTGGGGCTCGACAGCCTTAGTCAACGGGTTGGCGCGTATGGTTGGGTTGCGGAGAGATTGTGAGATTGTGGTTAGGTCTCAGCAGCAGGAGGGACGTAGAGGTCAGTAAGCTGGGCTGAGTTGAGTGGGGGACGGAGGGGGGTGATTTTGGGAAGCAAGAGTCACTGTCTTCATGTTTTATCATTTACGCCTGTGTTATGGAAATCATCATTATGAACAGCAGCTACGCTAATTATTTTCCCTTTTTGCTTTTCTGCTGTTATCTCGGGACGCGAGTCCCGAGAAAATGGCGTTCGTCAGCTCCAGTTTGTATCCAGCCTCTCACGGAGACTTCAGATGCTCCAATCACAAAGCCTGTGAAGTGACGACTCAACACCGGCGATATGGACCCTCTATGGTGGACGGCACTGATCTTCAACAACTCGTCTTAATACCGGCGTGATTACTTGGACTTCCAAAAGATGGAAATGGATAAATACTCTAAATGTTCCGATCCAATCTGACTTGTAATGCTGCCCGAATCATGCACTGTTCCTCCGTTGGCCAGAGGAGAACTGGCCCCCCGACTGAGTCTGGGTTCTCCCAAGGTTTTTTTCTCCATTCTGTCACCTGATGGAGTTTTGGTTCCTTGCCACTGTTGCCTTGGCTTTTGGCTTGCTTAGTTGGGGACCTTTAATATTCAATAATATTATTGATCTGCCTTACTTAAGGTGGACGTTGACGCAATTTTCTTTTAGAAACAAACTTTGTTATATTGTTTTCATGTTATCACTGTGAAGCGCTTTGATACAATCTGTATTGTAAAAAGCGCTATATAAATAAAGGTGACTTGACTTGACTTGACTTAAACGTGTGTTTAACTACACCTGGGGAAACTCACTTCACCTTCAGAGGCTCTGGGGCACGTTTGAATCAGAAACGTACTAAGTATTTGAAGGGGAGGGGCTTTAATAAAAATTTAATTGTTCACTTTTGGTAAATGTATCGTTTAGTTCACTGTTTTGAGAAGCTTGCGGGTTGTTTTTACAAGTACAGTTTTTGGATCATCAAAGTTAGGGTAGCAGCTGGGGGGATGGGGGGGGGGGGGGGGGGTCAAGGGTGGGGGAGTCCCCTTGCCCCCCTGTAGATCCGCCCCTGTCCTGACACCATTGTTTATGACCAAGATAGTCAAATGGCTTTGTCATGTTTTCATTATGACAGTTTACTCTGTAAATGTTTTCCAATGCAAAAAAAATCAGATCTTGGTGACACTACCTGACAATGCTCAAGACAGCACTATATACTATTTGCACAGCCATTTGAAAACTACAGTAAAGTTACACATTACTGTATTTACAGTTTTTCTCAGTCGCTTTGGTGCATTTCTCACATCACTATTTACATTTGCACAACAGTTAGTTCAACCTTCACAACATTTAGTCATTTGTGCACATTATATTAGCAGTTTCTCATTCCTTCCAACAAACTGCAAAGGCTTTTGGACATGCATCAATTGCTTTCATACAACTCTATGCTGTTTTATAACATTATCATTTGCTTATGTCATGTCAGTCAAAATTAACTATACTTGTGAATGCTGAATAGTCATTCCATATAAAACTAATAGTCCTCATTTCACTGCTTGAGTCATCACATACAAAAATGTTGAACTAGTTGTCAAAATCTGTCAAGCAAATTAATTTTTTTTTTATATATATTTTTCTTTCATGAAAATGTCTCCTAAATTGAACAGTTTCTCTCAGGTGAACTTATGTGGCCAGCAGAGAGGAACGTATGGATGTGCACAGGGCCGTCGCTAGTGGGGTGAAAGGTGGTGACAATTATAAGGGCCCCCGCTGCCCCACAAAATCCAGCTGTTATACTATTTAGGCCCCTGTAGTATGAATAATTCTAATATTTATATTAGTTGTATACCTGAGATTTAAATGAAAACCACAAAAACGTGCAAATGATAATGTTATAAAACAGCATAGAGTTGTATGAAAGCGATTGATGCATGTCCAAAATCATTTGCAGTTTGTTGGAAGGAATGAGAAACTGCTACTATGATGTGCACAAATGACTAAATGTTGTGAAGGTTGAACTAACTGTTGTGCAAATGTAAATAGTGATGTGAGAAATGCACCAAAGCGACTGAGAAACACTGTAAATACAGTAATGTGTAACTTTACAGTATTTTTTAAATGGCTGTGCAAATAGTATATAGTGCTGTCTTGAGCATTGTCAGGTAGTGTCACCAAGATCTGACTTTTTTGCATTGGAAAACATTTACAGAGTAAACTGTCATAATGAAAACATGACAAAGCCATTTGACTATCTTGTTCATAAACAATGGTGTCAGGACTTTTCATCTTGATGACACTGACACTGTCATTGACATGAATACTTGCTTTGAGGAACGAGCTATCCATTTTGAGCAAGTGACACGCATTTGCAGGTTATCAACTAGGTTTTGTAGTTTGTACTAATTGTTTTGAGAACTGCATTAACTGTTGTGCAAATGTAAATAGTGATGTGAGAAATGCACCAAAGCGACTGAGAAAAACTGTAATGAGGTAATTGAGTACCAGACACTGAATATGCATGTTTCACATTTTTACTGCATATGCTCTTTGCAATTCTAATTTGTTCACAGCATTGTGCAAAATAAAAAATACACCCTTATTTACAACAAACATAAACTCCCTTTGGGTAGAGCTGTGCACAACTGTGAACAATATTGCAGTACATACTGGAACTGAACATACAACATACATAAGTACTGTAAATCACTCATGCACACCCCTTCTCATCAGTGAAAGCTGAGGTTCACCTGAGAGAAATTGTTCAATTTAGGATAAAAAAAGATATTTTTTAAAAAAGATTTTAAAAGATAGTCAAATTTGCTTGACAGATTTTGACAACTAGTTCAACATTGTTGTATGTGATGACTCAAGCAATGAAATGAGGACTATTAGTTTTATATGGAATGACTATTCAGCATTCACAAGTATAGTTAATTTTGACTGACATGACATAAGCAAATGATAATGTTATAAAACAGCAGAGAGTTGTATGAAAGCAATTGATGCGTGTCCAAAAGCATTTGCAGTTTGTTGGAAGGAATGAGAAACTGCTACTATGATGTGCACAAATGACTAAATGTTGTGGAGGTTGAACTAACTGTTGTGCAAATGTAAATAGTGATGTGAGAAATGCACCAAAGCGACTGAGAAACACTGTAATATTCAGGATAAACTCGGATACCCGACATAAAACGGATCCAGAAGCAGATCGCTGCTAGTCATTTACAGAAATAATAAACTGGAATCCATTATATCAGATCATAACTGTATATAGTGTCCAACAGCTGTAATGAAAATGACTCTGGTTTCTGTTTCCTCACCTTGATGTGTTGAACTGTTTTCTCAAACTCTGCTTTCATTTCTTCATTGTGTTGAAGTTTCTCCTGTAAGGACTTCAGTGCTGTATTGAGCTCCTCCTAGAATTGAACAAAAATACATAAAACACCAGATTACAGTGAAGAGAAGAGAAGACAATACAGTGTTCCCTTTCGAGGAAACTCTACACTGCGTCGAGAATCGACACTTTGGGGACGCTCCCTAAGCGTGCGCCTCTGAAGTATGAATGAAACTAATCCAATCCTGATTGGTGTTGCGTCGTGACGTAACATGTGACGGCATACCCGGAAGTATAAAAGTGACGCTGTCACAACACACACTAGCTTTCGCTCTTCAGCAAGCGCTCTGTGTTGAAACTGTCTGTCTTATTTGGTGTTGTTTGTCAAACAGTTGATTCGAATTATGGCCAGCGAACAATTTAAAAGATGTGTGCACCCTTGCCCTCGTTTTATCACGGGTGGGGACACACATGCTTTGTGTGTGAATTGTTTGGGAGCGCTGCATGCACGAGCAGCTCTTGAGGGAGCTGCTTGTGCAGACTGTGATGTACTACCCATTAGAGTGCTGCGCTCCCGGCTGGCGTGCTTTGATGAGCACGGTCAGGCTCGCGTTCCCCACGGTTCTGGTCCCGCGTCCATTGAGGCGGCGCGGCGATTGAGATCGTGGGGTTCGCAGTGGGATCTTGCAGATGAGAATGAGACTGCTGAGGCACTTTCTCATTCTTCGTCTGAGGATCCCGTAGCCTCTGAGAGTGGTGCAGGAGCCCGCATCGCGGCTTCTCCTGCCCACGATCAGGTCCCAATGCTTGAGCTCTCTGCTTCCGAGGAAGTGGATGTGCTCAGTATTGATGCGGATGACCGTGATCTAGGCGCGCCAGTTCCTGGCCAAGGTTATGAGGAGCTGGTAGAGGTTGTGACTCGTGCTGTGGCCAGACTTAACATCAGCTGGCCACATGATGAGCAGGGAACGCAAGTGAAAAGTAAACTTGATGAGCGTTTCCTGCAGCACAGGTCACAACCTCAGCGCCGGGGTTTGCCGTTTTTCCCCGATCTCCACAACGAGATCTCGAGATCGTGGGATAAACCGCACTCGTCCCGTGTCTCCAATCCCAGTATGGTGGATTACAGTAATGTTCTGGGGCCACGGGACATGGGTTATGGGAAGATGCCTAAAGTGGAGGAGGCTCTAGCGGGTTATCTTTCCCCTGAGTCGGCATCTTCCCTAAAAACCCCGGCGCTGCCCAGTAAGCCCTGCAGAGATACATCTGCATTAATAGGCAGGGCTTACATAGCGGCAGGTCGGGCTGGTTCATGTCTGCACTCTATGGCTATCTTGCAGGCATACCAGGCCGACCTCCTGAAAGATTTAGACGAGGGGGAGGGGCCAACTCCTGAAGATATTTCAGAGTTGAGGAAAGCCACAGATCTGTCTCTCCGAGCCACAAAAGAGACGGCCCGCGCCATTGGCCGCTCTATGGCAGCTATGGTGGCCACGGAGAGACATCTGTGGCTGAATCTATCTGGTATTAAGGAGAAAGATAGATCCTTTCTGCTGGATGCGCCGCTTTCGCCTTCTGGCCTGTTCGGTGACGCCGTTACATCGGTCGTCGACAGGTTTCAGGAGGCAAAGAAACAATCTGCGGCGTTCCAGCAGTACCTCCCCCGTAAGGCAAAGTCTAAATCGAGTAGGGTGGGGCCAAGAGATCAGCCCCAGCCATCAGCCAGCTCCTCACACCGAGCAGAGCAGAGAGAGAGCGTTTCCTCTAGAGCCCCTCCTCCTGGAGCTTGGCAACAGAGGAAACGCTCTCAGAAATCGAAGTCCTCCAGCCAGAAAGGCGACCTGAGGGACGTCATTCAGGCTAGGCGGGCTTCGGGGAAGAGGTCCTAGCCGAAGTGGTAGGACCTCTGAGGGTTGTCCCCTCCGCTGCAGAGCAAACGAGGTTGTTCTCGCAGCGGGGCCCTCTAGGAAACGATGTATGTTGCCCGCCGTCAACGACGCTTCGGGCCGCATCTCTTTCCAGCGAAAATATTCTAACAAAGAAGAAGCATCAATTATGGTCACAAGAACCGTATCGACTACAGCCTGCCGGTATTCCGCTTCAGGGAGTCGAGAAAGATGCTCGAAAAACACCAGAGGCCAGTCTCGAGAGGCTGGTACCCCTAGTAGATTTTGTAGAGGCATGGTATCATCTTCCCAACATATCTGCATGGGTCCTGCATATAATAGAATCAGGGTACAGACTGCAGTTCGCGCACCGCCCCCCCAAGTTCTCTGGACTGGTGCAGACTACAGTGGTCCCAGAGCAGGCTCAGGTGATGGAACAAGTACAGACTCTGCTGCTAAAGGAAGCCATAGAACGTGTTCATCCTTTAGACAGGGAGTCCGGGTTTTACAGCCGGTACTTTATAGTTCCAAAGAAGGATGGGGGTTAAGGCCAATTTTAGATCTCAGGGTTTTGAACCGGTCTCTGAGGAGGTTCAGGTTCAAAATGTTAACCATTCCTGCAATCGTGAGTCAGATCAGATCCGAGGACTGGTTTGTCACGATAGATCTAAAGGACGCCTATTTTCACATCTCCATCCTTCCATGTCACAGGAGATACCTGAGGTTCGCTTTCGGGGGCGAAGCTTACCAATATCAGGTTCTTCCGTTCGGCCTAGCACTCTCTCCCCGCACATTCACCAAATGTATGGATGTAGCTCTTGCTCCACTGAGACTTCAAGGCATTCGTCCTTGGCCACATTCAGAAATTGGGGTTGAGACTCAATACAAAGAAGAGTGTGCTAGAACCATCCCAGTGCACGATGTTTTTGGGAGTCGTGTGGAACTCGATTACGATGCAGGCACGAATGTCTCCCGCACGTATCGAGTCAATTATGGCGATGGTATCCAGGTTAAAGCTAGGCCAGGCCATCACTGTAAAGCAATTTCAAAGAATGCTGGGCCTCATGGCAGCGGCATCCAACATCATTCCTTTGGGCCTTCTACACATGAGGCCCCTTCAGTGGTGGTTAAAAACCAAGGGGTTTTCTCCCAAGGGGAATCCGTTTCGTATGATCAGAGTAACGCGCAGATGCCTTCGTTCTCTTCAAATATGGAAGAAACCTTGGTTCCTATCCCAAGGGCCAGTGTTGGGAGTGTCATGTCGCCGGAAAACCGTTTCGACAGACGCCTCCCTCACTGGCTGGGGCGCGGTCATGGACCGCTGCTTTGCCAGGGGTCTGTGGCAGGACCTTCATCATTCTTGGCATATAAACTGCCTAGAGATGATGGCTGTGTTCAGGGCTTTGAGGAGCTTCCTCCCAGACATCAAAGGTCACCATGTCTTAGTACGATCAGACAATACGTCAGTGGTAGCCTATCTGAACCGACAAGGGGGGCTCAGATCGCGCCCTCTGTGCAGACTGGCGCATCAGATTATTCTTTGGTCCCAGGGGAAAATACTGTCTATCAGAGCAATGTATATTCCGGGGGTTCAGAATCAGGGAGCAGACATCCTGTGGAGGCAGGGGCTGAGGCCCGGGGAATGGAGACTTCACCCAGAGGTGGTGAAGTTAATATGGGAGAGGTTAGGACAGATGGAAGTGGATCTATTTGCGTCTCGAGAGACGTCCCACTGTCCACTTTGGTTCTCCCTCTCATGTCCAGCCCCACTGGGGTTGGATGCCATGGTACAGGCCTGGCCGAGGCTTTGCCTGTATGCATTTCCCCCGATCGCTCTGCTTCCGGGAGTCCTGGAGAGGGTCCGTCAAGAGGGCATCAGTCTACTTCTGGTTGCCCTAATGTGGCCGACCCGAGTATGGTTTTCAGACATAATATCACTCCTGATAGCTCCGCCATGGCAGATTCCTCTGAGGAGGGATCTGTTATCTCAGGCGGAGGGCACAGTCTTCCACCCTCACCCAGAGCTGTGGAAGCTGTGGGTCTGGCCTCTGAGGGGGTTCAGTACCTAAATGCTGGTCTATCAGCCGGAGTGGTTGAAACCATACTTAGCTCTAGGGCTCCGTCTACTAGGAGATTATATGGCCTCAAGTGGAATGTATTTTCCACTTGGTGTAGAGAACAGGAGTTAGATCCAGTTAACTGCCCAGTGGCTTCAGTTCTGGAGTTTCTTCAAGATCGTTTCTCTGCGGGTCTCTCCCCTTCCACACTTAAGGTGTACGTGGCTGCCATTGCGGCTTTCCATGCGCCATTGAGTGATGGGCCTCTGGGGAGGCACCAGTTGGTCATTCGTTTTCTCCGTGGTACTCGGAGGATGAGACCGGCAACCAGGTCCAGGGTTCCTGCCTGGGACCTGGCAATAGTTCTTGAAGGGTTATCCCAGGCCCCCTTCGAACCTTTGCAGTCGGCTTCGCCTAAGGACTTAACGCTAAAAGTGGTATTTCTCTTGGCTATTACCTCACTTAAGAGGGTGGGAGATCTCCAAGCCCTGGCAGTGACACCAGCTTGCTTGGAGTTTGCCCCTGGCAGAGTGAAGGCCTTTTTGCACCCGAGTCCGGGCTACGTGCCTAAAGTTCCAACTAATACGGCTCGATCTGCAGTCCTTCAGGCATTCCATCCTCCACCTCATGTGTTGGCAGAAGAAGAGAAGCTTCATTTGCTCTGCCCCGTCAGAGCTTTGAGCGTGTACCTTGAGAGGTCCTCTTCTTGGAGAAGGTCGGACCAATTATTAGTATGTTTTGGGTCACCTAAGAAGGGGCTCCCGGCATTCAAGCAAACTATTAGTAATTGGATTGTTCAGGCTATTACTGAGGCTTACAAGGTGCGCGACTTGCCTTCACCTTTAGCCGTGAGGGCTCACTCAACTAGAGGCATGGCTTCTTCTTCTGTCCATCATGGCCTCCTAATCATCCCCATATATATATACACTGATTGGCTGTATCACTCTGTCTCCTCTCCACCAGTAAGCTGGTGTGTGGTGAGCGTTCTGGTGCAATATGGCTGCCGTCGCATCATCCAGGTGGATGCTGCACATTGGTGGTGGTTGAGGGGATTCCCCCTTCTATGTGAAGCGCTTTGAGTGTCCAGAAAAGCGCTATATAAATGTGATGAATTATTATTCTAGGGCCCTTCTTTCGGGAGTACCTCTACAGGAGATCTGTGAGGCGGCCGGTTGGGCTACTCCACATACTTTTATTAGGTTCTACAGTCTCCACCTTCCTAGTACGCCTGGCGCACACGTGCTCAGTCCTTGCTGAGTGCCTAAACAGTTTCACACCGGGACAGGTCTATTCGGTGCGTGGCCTAGTGGGCACTCGTTCCCCAAAGTGTCGATTCTCGACGCAGTGTAGAGTTCCCTCGTAAGGGAACGTCTCGGGTTATGACTATAACCCTTGTTCCCTGAGAAGGGAACGAGACACTGCGTCGTTCTGCCACGCCCCTTGAGGCCTTAGAGCGTCTTGCTTCATCACGAGGCTAGTGTGTGTTGTGACAGTCACTTTTATACTTCCGGGTATGCCGTCACATGTTACGTCACGACGCAACACCAATCAGGATTGGATTAGTTTCATTCATACTTCAGAGGCGCACGCTTAGGGAGCGTCCCCAAAGTGTCGATTCTCGACGCAGTGTCTCGTTCCCTTCTCAGGGAACAAGGGTTATAGTCATAACCCGAGACGATATGAACATATAATGCAGTGAAAAAGTATTTGCCCCCATCCTGATTTCTTCTATTTTTGTGAACATCTCATACTAAATTGATTCAGAAATTAAAACTTTGGTAAACACAAAGTAGAGTTTGTAAATAACAATGCTATTTATTGAAACAAAAAAGTTATCCAAAACCAATTGGGCCGTCGTAAAAATGTATTTGCCCCTGTAGTTATTAATTCCTCAAATCTATGAAACTGCATTTATAATGTAGTTCAGCTGGACTAAACATATCCAGTCCTGATCACTGCAGGCCTGTTCAATCAAATCAACACTGAATACTAAAGCCTGATTGGTTCACGTCTGTGCACCTGTACAGACAAATGGCTTTTCAGCCCAGCAAAATGGACGGGCCGACTGCATATTTAAGTTGCGCTGAAAACTATTTTCATCAGAATTGTTCTCCTTCAAACGCAAAGATCCTCTCCTCACTGTCTCCAAAGAGAAGAAGATAGGAGCCTTTCTGCTCGCCATTGAAACAAGCCTCAAGCAGCGGATTAACAGCTATCCGGCAACTCTACAAGAGAAAAATTCTTTATTAAAAGAGCAAATTTGAGTGACAATTGTTGCAAAATGCCGTGCCACGAGTGTTGCTCCTGCAGGGCTCCCCTGCTTCCCTCATCTGGAGCGAGTGGCATGGGTTCATTTAGCGGCTCCGAGAAGGACTTTGATGACACTATGTCTCTCCCAGAAGCCCATGAAGAACTGAATAAGTCACGGCGCGCTCCCTACTCATCACGCGTCCTCTATTCCTCTTCATCTGCCCTCAACTTGTTTGACGGTGCGGAGGAAAAAGGGTACACCAAGCTTCCCCCATTGGGAGAGACCATCCGCACATCTCTGCTTAAAGCTGCCCATCCCTCTAAGCCGTGATGAACTAGATCCTTCAAGTCTACCAGGTCAAGCTTCTCTGCACTGTGGATGAAACTGGTCTTGACGCGGCGGCCTTCAGAGAGCTGTCCAGCGTGACCGACCTCGCCCTGCGTGCCACTAAGTCTACGGCCCAAGCCATTGGTCGTGCCATGGCCAGTTTGGTGGACCACCTTTGGCCGAACCTGACGGAGATCAAGACAAGACAGCCCCCCTCGACTCCCCGTCTCTCCCTCGGGTCTGTTCGGGTCTGCAGTGGACGGCTTCCCTGAGCGTTTTACAGCGGCCCAGAAGTCGTCGCAGATCATGCGCCACTTTAAATAAAAAACAAACAACAAAGAGCCTTCCTCCTCTTCATTATCCTATTAATTGGGTGTGACTAACACTTCAGTCCCGGACATCGAAGCTCAAGTACAGGCTCTGCTAGTGAGTCAGGCTTTTACAGCCGCTTCTTCCTCGTTCCTAAGAAGCATGGCCTCAGGCTCATCCTCGATTAGAGATGTCTGAACCGTGCTCTGATAAGACGCCCTTTCAGATAGCTAACTTTGAAACAAATCCTCTCATAGTCCTCCAGATTGGTTTATATCAGTGGATCTGGAGGACACATACATGACTCGTTATGATTCTCTACATGTGAATCAAGAAACATTTGTCTTACCTTATATGATGAAACCACTTCACTGATGGGTCTGAATTTATGATTGTCATGTTGTTTTGAATCTCTGCACACGATACACACAGGCTGTTTGTCCTCCAGACAGAAGAGCTTGAGTTTCTCACTGTGTAAACTGCAGATCTCCTCAGACCCTGATGAACGCCTCTCATTTCTCTCCTTCAGGAACGACTCACACAAGTTTCTTAATGCAAGATTAACTGGAGGATCAGATGTTGAGGATCTCCTGCAGACAGGACACTCCTGAGATGTCTTGGTTCTCCAGAACTGTTGAAGACACTCTTTACAGAAACTGTGACTACAGGATAAAAGAACAGGAGTCTTGTAGATTTCACAGCACACAGGACAAATATAATCATCTTCAGCTGCTGAAGCCATTCTCACTGTTTGAGCTCCAGCAATCTAAACTTTACTTTCACTTTCTGAATGACGGTTTTAAAAATGAATCACAATGAGAATCACAAAGATCAGAAACAAACTTCTCAAATTCTTCTGTAAAGTTTTTCTCTTCGTACTCCACTGATCGCTGATTCTTTATTGCTTTTTTCGAGACAAAGTCAGTATGGCAGAAAAGAGAAATCACAAGTCCGTCTCTTCCTGGTTAGTGTTGTAAGAGGTAGGAGCTTCTGATCAAGTTGGTGTGTTGAAACAGGTCAAACAGGTATTCTTAAAATCTTAACCTATTTATTCCCCTTGTGTGTTCAGTCCTGTGCTGGTTCGTTGTCATATGTACGTCGTAAATACACTGTGTGTTTCCCTGCTGTCAAGTCAAGGCAAGTCAAGTCTGTCTTGGTTTCCCCCTTGGGGTAGTTTTGTTTGTATTTTGTTTTATTTTTATTATTACAATAAAGCCCATCAACTCTGCACCTGAGTCCTTGCTCCTTTCACCCACACCTGAAAAATACAAAGAACCATGGGAAACGTAGTCAAAACAAGACATACATTTTACAAACTAATACTGGATACAGTGTGAAATAATGCCAAATAGCCCATGATATAAAGTCAAGTTGTAACGATCAGCCAATTAAGTTGAATTACAAAAGTTAAAATGGGTTTCAGATTTTATTGTGTGAGGAATTGGGTGATACAAGAATGAAACAAAAACTGAGGTTAAAGTGGAAAAGAACGGTGTATTTACAATCTTCACAGGAGACTTTGAAACAACACAAAAATAAAACCAGAAAAACTCAGGCTTTTAAAAGCATAGAGTCCATCGCACCATACCCTAAAACAGTCCATAAGAATCCTTGGGTGTGAATCCCCGATTTAAGTGTCCACCAGTGTATATACAGTCCAAAAGAAGTGATAATCCAAAAGCATGAAGTTGTGTCTGGAAAGGTGAGTCCGCAAGATGGTAACTCCACACTCCAGAAAAGTGATTGGTATCAGTTGTAGAGATCTGCACAGGCTTTAAACTGAAGCCCAAACCCGGCCCGTACCCAAAATCATTTAACTCGACCCGACCATTAAGGTTATATTTTAAGCCCGAACCCGAGGGCTGTTTCTCATAGAAAACATATATATTTTCTATTTGCAATATGCTGTATTTTATGATTGCTTGCAAATACAATTAAACTAATACATGTACAAACACAGTTTCACCAAGGCACAGCGGTCCCCTCAGCACACAAGAAAAAAAAGAGAAAAGGCACGGACTTACCATTTACGAAACTCTGCTGTAGTTGAACAGTCACAAATTCATCTGGAACTCAAACATTAAACTTAAAAACAAAGTTCCCGCAAAACTATTTACACAAATATATCCTTCTCAGTAGGAGTTGTGAAGGAAGAGAACAGCATGGACAGTTGATGTTTCAGCGCCGTCCTCCTCCTCTGACAGTTAGTCCAGCTGCACTGAAGTTCCTCTCGCTGCTGCTGCTACTTGCAGGGATGCTGAGGATACTACGGGTCAGTCTTGACAGTAACGGGAAACCACCGCTGTTGTTTTTCCACCAACCCAAGAGATTCTGCTCGTCTTTCATGTCCTGGTTGCGGCTGGTGTATTGCGTAGCTTCATCTGTGGTTTCATTGAGGGGTTTACCCACTCCTCAAACTCAGACACCACTGTCTTGCTTCTTTTAGTGGCCGGTTCAGCTGACTCGCCATTAGAGGTAAAGCAGGCCATCCGACGCCTGGCTTCTTGCTGGATATCCTCTCTGTCAGGGTGAGACCGCATGCGGAGCTGACAAAAACTGTGGCCACAGGATTATGGCAGGCTTATGCAGTGTCACGATTTTGATTTTGCGGTTCAGCCATTCAAGATGTCACTCACGAATGATGGCCTGATGAGGACTGTGAAGACTAAAAATGTACTGTTTAATTTTATTTTTTAGTATTGTTTTTCTTTACAAATTTTCATAATAATTTCATAATGTATTTTGTGAAGTCAGACGATCTTTGTACAAGTGTGATGAGCAGAGAGCTGGTAGAGTTATATTTTGCTTAGAGGTATGCAATGTTCATTTAGCAGAGATGTTCCAATGATACAATATTTATAGAGCACATTTAAAAACAGCCAGGGCTGACCAAAGTGCTGTACAAGGCAGAAGATATAATGCACAGGACAATAAAAATAAGCAATTACCAATCAGGGAGAATTAAAAGCAAGAGAAAATAAAAAAGTCTTTAAAGAAGATTTAAATATGGAAACTGAAGGAGCCAGTCTGATATAGAGAGGCAGACTGTTCCAGAGTTTTGGGCCAGCAGTCGCAAAAGCACGGTCGCCTCGATTTTTGAGTCTGGATCTCGGCACGACAAGAAGGCAGTGGTCACTGGATCTCAAGGTACGAGAAGGAGTGGACAGACAGAGCAGACCGGTCAGGCACTGAGGGGCCAAATCGTTAAGAGCTTTATACACAAAAAGTAAAATTTTAAAATCAATTAAAAATTTGACAGGTAGCCAATGTAGTTTGTATAAGTTAGGGGTGATTGATTCATACTTGCGTGTCCCAGTGAGGAGTCGAGCTGCTGCGTTTTGCACTAACTGTAGGCGAGAGAGAGAAGACTGAGACAGACCAAAATAAAGAGAATTACAATAGTCTAGTCGAGATGTTACGAATGCATGAATCACTGTTTGGAGATTACTCTGAGTTAGAAAAGGTTTCACTTTAGAGAGTTGGCGGAGGTGAAAAAAGAATGACTTTACGACGGCACTAATCTGTTTATCTAATGATGATTATACTTCAGATGTGTACAGTTAGTTTGCTCTTTGCAAGAAAAGGAATGTTTCAACTGATGCAAATGTACATTTGTACACCACTAATGTATACACTGAGAAATGGTTTCTTAAAGTGGGAGGTGGATTGTACCATGTGTATACACAGGTATACATTTCATCTTTAAACATAAGCAATATGTGTTTCTACCTTACAAGGAAGTTGTAAGTCTCTCTGTGATAAGCTCAATCTTACTGTACCACCTTAGAGAAACATGAAGGCATGATGGGGAATGGAAGGAGAAACCCAGAGAAACCATTGACAGCTAGCATGATGGGATGAGAAGATAGAGAAATCTGGAATGAAGACCTCCTCTCATGTAGCCTTATTCTTATATGCCTGTTTCTCTCTGTCTGACACATGATACATAATAAATAGAAATCTCTTGGCAAAAGTAACTGGTGTAGCTTCTGTGATTCAATAATAATAGGGAAGCAGGATTTTCAAGTCTACAACTGTCTGACGACACAGGTCTGCAGTGGCGCTCAAGTGCCACAAAACAACCAGGTTAAGTGTGGGTACTGGTCACCCTCTAGTTCCCTCTGGTAGAATGGCCAAAGAAATTACAGCAGGATCTCCAAGACATCTGGAGATATTTCGTCAATTATACGGCTTTCCCCGCGGCTTTCAGTTTTTTCACGTAGCTCAGCGTACACCTGCTTAATTGAATCCAAGGTAAGGAACACAGTGCTAAACCTGGTGTCTGACATTTGCCTGACAGTTTTTGATAACTGGCTTATTATTCCCATTTGCTTGACGTATCTCACAAGTGCTGCCAGCGAAGTCTGTGTGACCTCTGGTGCGCAGTCTCGTAGTTCGGCAGAATCAAGCGCGTGTTTGAGAACTGTGTTATAAACATAGTCCTGACAATCCAGGCGATGATACGGCGGGAGTGCAGCAATCATGAATGGTAATCTACCAAAATAATTCTTCCAGAATGTAGCTTTTCGTGCATCATTTGGTACTGTAATAAGTTTTCCCTGTGTAATTTTTTGCTTTATCGCACTCATATCGCATTTTTGAACGAATCTGAATCTGATTCAATGACAAACACATATTTTAACAGTCTCTTGTCGCCACCTACTGGTGTAACGATGTAATCAATCTTTATTTGAAACGTCAAGTTACTTTCAAAAGGGGATTTGCTGTACAGGCACAGATGGACCTCGAGCACTTTCTGCCCTTTTTTCCAAGACCTTTTTTATTTAATATTTTATTTTTGTCCCATGGCATGAATTCTCAATCAATTCTTCAAAACAACTCTAATAATTCTTTGAGACCCTCCGGACCCGGACCGTCTTCACCAGTGACAGCCAGGGAACCAAATGGACTATAAACGATTCCCATAATTTCCTGTAAAATTCTCCTACAGTCATAGAGCTAACCCAAGCTTTATCTGTAGGCTGTTTACAGTAGACCTATTTACAAAACAAAGGCTATACGCTACTATTAGATAATGCAGAACGTCAAAGAGACATTAAATTATGTGTAAAATAATATTTTGGATTATGCACCCTTCCGAGTTCAACCGCCTGCTCATAGAGATCAATGTATTTTGTGTTTTATGGTTATGGACGTTTTTTTTTAATTATATAATAATACATAAAAAAACAATGCTGTATTGCTATGGAGTTGATTAGCAATATTGAATATAGACTTAAACCCTTTTATGAAGTTAAATTGAGTTCAAAAACAAGTTGTTGGGGTAACAAAAATGCTACGTGTTGAAATGTAAATTGAAAAACATCTGCTTCATTTTTAGTTAAGGAACAACTTACTAACACGGTCAAAAATTCAATTACAATGCATTCTTCAAAATAAAACACATCAACTCAATGCAAAATAGAATATCTCAAATATAAACTCATCAAAAAGTCAGTAAATTTAATTTAAGCATTAATTTCCCAAAGACAACATACCAGTTTAAACTACAATGACCATGTTTGTATGATATTTGTATATTTAATTAAAACACTTTCATGTTTTGTAAAGGTGTCGTGTTACACGTGTTTCCGGCCAGCAGTAGAGTCCCCACAAAGATGTGTGCGCCTGTTTGTGTGTGTGTGTGAGTGAGTGAGTGAGTGTGTGTGTGTGTCAGGGTATCTACACATTTTTTAAGTGCAAATTTAAAGACTTTTAAGACCTTTTCAAGACATCTAAATGGAAAAATTAAGATTATACCACAGCAAAAAAGATAAATACGACAACTTAAAACTGTTTTATATAATAGTTTTTTATGCTAACTTTAGCACACACATTGTGAACAACAGAGTGCATTAATGTCAACTGTTAGGAGATATATCCAGCTGCATACCCGCAGCACCACCAGTGCCAGAACCCCAGCGCCAGAACCGGAAGTGAGGGAGGGGCGGAATTATTTACAATGACACAAGCATGGTTATTTTTGCAAGTATTTAAAAATATTTAAAATTGTTGCACCTTTTAAATAATATTTAGGGTATGTTTTTATTACACAGTGAGTCACTGCTCGTTGTATGAACTATAACTGGTATGTGACAAATAAAGAGCAAGACAGCGCTCGTGTTGTTTGAAGACGTCAGAGTGCACGCGCGGCCAGGGCTCTCTCTCTCTCTCTCTCTCTCTCTCTCTCTCTCTCTCTCTCTCTCTCTCTCTCTCTCTCTCTCTCTCTCTCTGCTCGTTAAGCGCCCTGTCATGCGCAGCAGTCATTCTACTCTACATCACTCACCGATCAAAATAGGCTTTGGCTTGGCGGGACAAAAATTTGCTTTGGCGTCCGGACGATCTGACGGGTTTTAGAAGATTTAATACAACCTAAAACTAAAAAACAGACCCGGCCTCTATTTGAGACAGGCCTTTGTTTACCCAGACCTGCAGCCACACCAGGCATGTATAGAGACAATCGTCTATTTGGGACTCGGCTATTATTTGAAGTACGGTACATTTTTATTGTTTCTTTTAAAACAATGCCAGATTTTCTCTCTCTTTTTAGATTTTTGACATTATTTTACATAAAGAAAAATGCATGCTGCACATGTTCTTGTGAAATAAAGTATATTTTATATAAAATGACCATAAGTTTCAAGCATTATTTTTCACCATCATGATCAGGAAGTAACTCTCATAATACAATGAAACGGATATAGAATTATATTACACAAAATCAATGTTTTAAAATGCTTATTGTACTATATATTCTATCATTATAATACGTATAAAGTATGACGTTTCGTGTGTAATAATGCCGTTTCGTGTCTAAGCAAATTACGCTCCAAAACGTTAGGTGGCGTTACTCGGTTTAGAACGTAAGCTCCGCCCCTCACTTCCGGTCCTGGCGCTGGTGTTAGAACGTAAGCTCCGCCCCTCACTTCCGGTCCTGGCGCTGGTGTTAGAACGTAAGCTCCGCCCCTCACTTCCGGTCCTGGCGCTGGTGTTAGAACGTAAGCTCCGCCCCTTACTTCCGGTTCTGGCGCTGGGGTTCTGAACTGGTGGTGCTGCGGGTCTGCAGCTGGATACTATTGACTGTTAGACATGCAAACATGCAAACTGCTTAGATAAGTCGAGTCTTGTGTTTTGGGCGTGCAGTCGCCACTGTAGCAGCAAGGAGAAGACTGAGTCACTGGAGCAAGCACCTCGAAACATTTCCAAAACGAAGCAATAAACGGCAAATAGTACGAGCTGTACAACCGCAGCCGACACTATCTGAGAAATTAAAACTGTATAAGACGAGCCCTAATGTAGAGGGTGATCTTAGCTCAGATCCGGCACCTCAAATCACCTCAAAGTACATAAATAACAAAATATCCACTGCAAATGGTTACAAAATCAGTATAAAAAAATTATAAAGTTAAAAAATAAATAACAAAGAGCCATTTAAAAAAATAGCAAATAAGATTGAAATGTTACATTTTTTTGAGCTCAGAGAGTTTGTCCTCAATCTGTACATTTACTCCCTTCAGCTCCTCCTGCTTCTCTTCGGCCGTCTTCTCATCGTGTTAGACTGTAATCAGCGTAAATATTGACCTAATACACCCTTTCAAACCATGTACTAGTGTGTTAATGTTCATACCATTCATGATGTTGATACAAATGAGAGGAGGTGTCATATTAAGACAACAATATATTCCATTCAATTCTATTCTTATTCCTATCATTTACCAGCAGATATCCCGCCTGACAGTTGTTAAGGCCAATTTATACTTCTGCGTCGAGTGTACACCGTAGTGTACGGCGTGGGCTACGCACGTAAGCGACGCCGTCATGAGCATTTATACTTCTGCGTTTAGATCTGCGTTGCTCTGCAGTACAGCGCCGAAGCGCTAGTTGGCGGCGGAGGGTTTTAATGTTCCACTGTGTGTAGATTCCTCGCGGCTGTTTTGAGTTTAGGTTACTACAAGCAATGACGACTGAAAGAGAGCAGATCATGTTGGAGTTGGAGCTAATCGAGGTGGAAAAGGTAAATTTTTAGTTTTTTTTTTACAGTTTCGCTGTACTTAAAATTTAAAAATGGCGGGCGGTGCAGAAGAACACGCCGGAAATGCATAGGAGGAAACGCGATGCTACCAAGCCGACCAATCACAGATCTTGCGGTCCGCGTCGTCGCGACGTGTAGTTACATTTTTGAGGAGGTGCGTGTCAGGTTACGGCGAAGGGTACGGCGTATGGTACGCGTCTGTGCGTATGCTACGCCGTACCTACTGCGCGCACCCGACGCAGAAGTATAAATTGGCCTTTAGTCTCGCACAAACTATTGAATGAGGCACTTCATTTTCTGAAGGCATTCTTCAGGGTCGGTGCACATTGTGTCTGGATGCAAGCATGTCATGTAGTGGACTATGGCGTACTTCAGGGGCGCTTATCAAGTGCAGGACTCTTTCTTAAACTGCAGGACACCAAGCTCGCTTACACAGCTTTTGGCCCCTGCTTTTGGGTGTTCCTGACAAAGAAAAATGGTTTGTCAAATCTCCAAAATGTCTCTAGATGCTCAGCAGCAGTTTTGGGTAAGTTACTCAAAAAAAATAATCCACTACAAATTACTAAGTACTACTTTAAAATTGTAATTTAATTACATTACTGATTACTGCATGTAAAAAGTAATCAGATTACTAATTACTTTACTTTCAAGTTACTTTGAAAACCTGTTCAAACTACAAGAATACACTAGAAACTCAGTTCTTTCCGTAATTTAATATTACAGACATCCCAAGTCTCCCGGAAGTTCTGGGAGTCTCCCGCATATTGATAGCGGCTCCCTGATGCCGCAAATTAGTTCAAATCTCCCGGAATCTAGAGCGAGCGCGCATGCGAGACAGAAGAGACTGAGCTCCAAACCGCGTAGCGCGCACGGCGGAGAGGGAGAGAGCGAGAGACCTTGCGTGTGTGTGTGTGTGTGTGTGTGTGTGTGTGTGTGTCTGTGCCTCATGAAGCGCGTTCGCCGGTAATTCATTAAAGCGCATGCTCATTAACTGACGCAGCCGGCTAAACGTGATTAGAAATGCATTTTACTAAATATTTTTTTCTTAAAGGGATACTCCACTTTTTTTGGAAATAGGCTCATTTTACAACTCCCCCAGAGTTAAACTGTTGAGTTTTACCGTTTTTGAATCCATTCAGCCGATCTCCGGTTCTGGCGGTACCACTTTTAGCATAGCTTAGCATACATCATTGAAGTGGACAAGACCATTAGCATTTCTAAAAAAAAAATGACCAAAGAGTTTCGATATTTTTCCTATTTAAAACTTGACTCTTCTGTAGTTACATCGTGCACTAAGACCGACGGAAAATGTAAAGTTGTGATTTTCTAGGCTGAAATGGCTAGGAACTATACTCTCATTCCTGCGTTATAATCAAGAAACTTCACTGCCGTACCATGAGAGCAGCAGGCGTAATGATATGACGCAGCGCCTGAAAATAGTTCCGTTGTGTTGATGGAAGGTGGCCTATTTTCAGGCGGTGCGTCATATCATTACGCCTGCTGCACTCATGGTACGGCAGTGAAGTTTCTTGATTATTACGCAGGAATGAGAGTAATCACAGACAGACTGGATGATGGAGAGATCAGATCACATCAGACTCCTCGTGCATACTAAATATTTTGGGGTGAAAATACTAATGTTATATTTATTTAATATGAATATAATACATATATATATATATATTAGTGCTGGGCCGTTATCGGCGTTAACGTGCTGCGTTAACGTGAGACTCTTATCGGGCGATAAAAAAAATATCGCCGTTAATCAAAGTTGGGTTGGGATCATAAATAGCTTTTTCGAATATCGTTATATTTTCACGCAATTCTAATGTGTAGTATGACGCCGCGCCTACTGTCACAGATCGCGCAGTAGGGTATTTTCCTGTCAGGGACACAAGGTGTACTTTTACTTTGTTACGTTGGGCGACGTTCCTCTCGTTACTTTATTTTAATGCAATATGTTGTTAAATGAGTTTATTCCAAGCGCGCTGTGTCCTTTGTATGGGCATGAGCGATGCTCATTTACAAATGAATCACTCTTTTGAGTCGATTCTGTTCAAAGACTTCATCAAACAAGTTGTCAGATGATCTGTCTAAATCGGTTCGCGAATCAGTTGATCTGTTCAGTTCCTCGCGCACTGAATCGTCTGAAGCGCTTTCAATTCACACTCGGAGTCGAAACAGGAAGATTTAAGAGCATCAAGAGCGTTGGATGAAGTGGCCGATCTACAGTCTAGTCTAGTGACTGCAAATCTGCAAATGCATCATATTTTTGCCAGCGATGAAGATCTTTATTAGTTGAACATCTTCGTAAGCTGTCTGTGAATGAATGATTCCACAGGACGATACATTAGATTTCATTTCATTCAGGTAATACATTGTGTGTGTATTGCGCGTGTATTGCGCAGTGGCATAATCACACGAATAGTTTACATTGATTGAAACTAATTTGTTTAAAAATGAGGCTATTGCAGTAACAAGGCAGGTTCACATAAAATTCTTATGACTTATGATGACATTATTTTTTGATCTAACGAGCATTGGCGATGCAAAAACGGACTGTCGTGCGTATTGTTTTTTTTCTTCTTCCAATTAGCCTACTATGTTAACCCTCTGGGGACCAGAAACGCGCCGGCGCGTTTTGCTCGTTTTTTTTCACATAGCAGAAAAATAGACTTAAAGTACTACCATCATTTCTGTTCATATAGAGTTAAGAAATATGAGAAAATAGTCTGTTAAATGTCTACTTTTTTATGTGCCCACATACAATCGAAATAAAATATTGTGCTTTTGTAAAATAAAGAAAATAAACAGGGTGTGCGTTCTGCCTCTCGGTCACCGTGAACTTTTTTTCTGGAGCACGTCTCTAATCTTCAACACAACTCAGCTAATACTATTCACCCAGCCATAAGCAATATATCTTTTAAATCATTTGAGTTTGTACTTTTAAATGATCCGATTCAAAACTAAAATTATTATTCTCCGTTTATGCCATCTATATAAAAAGAGAGACGTGTCAGCCCGTCTCATTATCGTTCTCTCAGCTCATTATCTCTGGTAATGTGACACGCCCACGGAGAGCACGCGCTATTCAAACGCAAATATGTGAAGTAACACATTGAGACGCGTTAACGCCCATAAACTCTGAAAACACACATTATTTTTTAGTCAGATTAATCTACTGTCGTCTTGCGCGGCTATATGAGGAACAATCCTGGGACATTTACCACTGGGTTTATTTTCACTTCGAGGATGAACAGATTCAGCTGAGAAGTAAGTGTTTTTTGCAAGTGCTTTGTTCTAATCGCGATATAGAATAACGTAGTGTCTGTAAACGGAAAAATAGCATACTGTTAAATGTGAATCATGTGTGTGTGTGTGTGTGTGTGTGTGTGAATGAATGAATGAACGCACAGATACGCACTGTTACAGACTAAATAACAGACAACATTTCGTTGACTAGTTTTGGATAAAGTTTTTACTCTAAAATAGACATCAAATAAGCTTTTTTTAGGAGTTTCTGCTCATATGTTAAATATATAGTATGTTTTGTCAATAAACTAATCAACTAAGATGTTATAGTGTTTGTTCAAGCTATATCAAAATAATGAATCCTCAACTTTGAAATGTGTATGATCAAACTAAGACATTTATGGAGAAAGACAATTTTCTTTTCAAGATGTTTCCAACTCTAACTTTGAACTTTGAACTGAAATAAAACCATGTCTATATGGTGAAGGGTGTGTGATAGAAGTGTCCACACGTATGCACCCTGTATTTTCCTTATATAAATCCAAACAATCTAAAAGCCATTCTTTTTTAAATCTCCTCATTCTTTGTGCAAGGCTCCTGTAATGATATGGCCTGATAGCACCTAATAGGGCCATTATGGGGAGGGTCTTTGTCTTTCTCAGGTGTGGAATGCCACACATATTAATGAGAGATCAAGCCTCCTGCATAAAGCTTTCTCAAACAAAACACGTCATAAAAAATGTAAAAGACTTTATTGACTTATCTGAATGAGTAGTCAGAATGATTCTCATATAGTTTTGGAGCAAATATTCTAGGCTATGTGATACAATTTTCAAAAGTCTTGTGAAGAAATAATCAATATGTGTTTTGTGGTCTTATTTCAGCAACTTTCATTTTTATTTTTTTCAATAACCACGCATAAACATTATTCTATTAAAAATACAAACATGTACATACATGTTGCTCAGATCTCATGGTAGCCAAGTTTGTGCTATATAGAGTGAATTTACACCTTTGCCATTAACATGTTTATAAATAACTGAAAAAAGCACAAATGTCAGTGCATGTCAAAACATCCCAAGGGCCCCAAAAACACTCTGGTCCCCAGAGGGTTAAAAAAAGGACGAAAACATGTTACTTGTTCAATTAATAAACAGTTTGTTTGATGACAAATCGCTGAAGATGAAATTGGCCTCCCTTTCTGTCATTGCGTTTTTTTATTTTTTTTACGATATTCGACTTTTGCTCCTCGATTGTCGAATGGCATTTTTGGCAGAAATGCACATCCCTACGCGAGGCAAACTATTCTCAAAAACTTACTTTTAGTCATTATTTGGGTAGCACACATATTCTGAATGCCTTCGGGAGAATTCAAATTCTACCTATCTAAAATCTAGCCATTTTAATCTAGATTAATCTAGATTAATTTCAATATTAATCTAGATTAAAAAAATTAATCTATGCCCACCTCTAATATATATATATAATATGAATATGCAGAATTGCGGCTCAGATAACTTCTTTAGTCCTTATTTTTGAAAACAGTTTAACACCTAAAACTAAACGCATACTAAAGAAATATTATGATGATGTGTTTCAGATTGATCCTGCTGTTGCCAGACTCTGAATGAAGAGGAACTGTCTATTCCTCGATATGGCGACAGGGTCTTTGCAAAGAACTGGATGCCGATAAATGTAGAGGATCATGGGAATGAAGACAGAAAACAGAAATTGATTAACCAAATAAGAGAAAAAATGAAACTACCAGCAATTAAAAATCAGGAAACCGTCTATAAGAAAGCTGAAAGCAAGACAAGGAAAACTGAGCTTGGCTGGACGAGACACCAAGATGGCCGTTACAAACAAGGGAAACGCTTCATTTTACAGTACAGTACTTACAGTGTACTTACCTAGAAAGTACTTGGTAATATAAGGTAAGTACATGGGTTTAGGTTAGGTTTAGGGGTAGTACCTAGTTAATACCCAGTTATTGTAATTACAATAATAAGTACATATATGTACATGGGAAACAGGACTGTAAAATGAATCGTTACCCAAACAAGTTAGAAGACCCAAAGGTGGAGGAACACGAGAAATTGTTGTTGAAAAAGAAGACACTGTGTCAAATATTCTGGATATCGGGAGAAAACTTTTTTTCCCTGATGGTGAATCAGCAAAAGGGAATGATGAGGATTTCAACTTTATGGTTTGTGTCAGTGGGTCTGAAGAAGCACTCAGATGTTCACACAGTTGGCGGCTTGAAACACATTAAAGTTCTTAGACTGTGTGTGTGCACAAGACTGAAAGATCAGGATTCTGATCAGAGTGATGAAACTGACAGGAATCTGACTCTAAAGAGACCCCGGCTTACTCCCACGCCAGACGCAACTCCATGTACTTCAGGATACAACAATCAGACCAGAAGTCAAACTTTGCATTCTCCAATGATGATGTTCTCCGTCTTCTGATGATGAAGTGGTGTTCCTGGTGATGATGTGAACACATCTTTTGACAGGGTTTCTGACACGCTTGTATATTCACCTGTTCATGTTGATTATGTGGGGAACGAAACATTTGTTGAAATAATACTGGAAACAGTTCCATTGAGTCAGATTCAGTCTTCATTCCAGGCACATGAAGTTACAGATGCTGAAGGAACGGTGCCAGAAGATCCACACAGGCAACGATTCCCAGGAGCCGATGAACAATCACTCGTTCTTTGGAAATCCAAGACGTAATGTTTTAAAGTTTACATGTTATATGCAGTTCATGAAGTTGAAATAGGAGTAATTTTAAAAAGTACTGAGAATGAAATTGAGTGGTTGTCAATGAATTTACATAATTTTAATATAATTTTAGTTAGTTTGAATGGGACAGTTTTATGTTCTCCTGTCAGGTTTTTATTCCATGTGTCACGGTGTTGTGCCGGTTGAAGAAGACGGCTGAGTCAAAAAGCTCCAATTCAAACAGTTTAATGATATATTATACACAGGTACAGGCAGGTAGGATGACAGGCAGGAACACACACACTAAAAAAACGACTAACAACCGACTAGGGGTGCGTTTCCCAAAGCCAACTATGGTCGCAAGTTCCGTCGTTACCAATAGAGTTCAATGGAAATTGCGATTGACCAAAGATGCTTTTGGGAAACGCACCCCAGGACAGACTGAACTGAAGGGAACTGAATACAGAGACTGATGAACTGAAGACAGGTGACACAGATGATGATGATTAACTAAACAGGTGAGACAACTGAAGACAAACGAGGAGCGAGGAAACTGAACAAGGAAGACATGTGATAGATAAAACGTCTCAGGTTACGTATGTAACCCTGGTTCCCTGAGAGGGAACGAGACGCTGCGTTTGAGACGCGGTGGGAACGCTCTGTGTGATTACGTCGTGAAGCACATGTAAAATCAGTCCAATGGAAGCCCGATACGTCATAGGCGGGTGACGTCATAGACCAGGAAACTATAAAGCACCCCTGAATTCAGACCGCGCCAGCTTCTGAAAAAACCTGAAGCAAGTCGATCAGGGCATGCAGGAAGTATGGCAGGAAAACGCAGCGTCTCGTTCTCTCTCAGGGAACCAGGGTTACATACGTAACCTGAGACGTTCCCTTTCAAGGGAACTTCGAGCTGCGTTTGAGACACGGTGGGAACCCCATACCCACTACGCCATAGTGACAAATGCCCGTTCTGTGTGAAGTCCTTGCGCACACTAAGAAGCAAGCAAGCAACCTCGCCCCTGGAGTGGAGAGGTCAAGGTCATAAAACCTGACAAATGTATGTGGAGAGGACCAACCTGCCGCATTACAGATATCAAGAAGGGAAACACCCGAAATTAAGGCCGTAGAGGCCGCCATACTCCTTGTAGAATGGGCCCGTACAGCCATAGGTGAAGGCTGACCGGCCGCTTCATAAGCCAATAATATAGCCTCAACTATCCATTTGCTCATTACCTGTTTAGATGCAGGGCACCCTCTCTTGAGTGACCCAAAGCAGACAAACAATTGTTCAGACTTACGCCACAGGGCAGCTCTGTGAACGTAGGCATCTAATGCCCGAACTGGACATAACAGGTTCAGTTGTTCCTGATCTGGGGTATTAAAAGGTGGAGGATAAAAGGCCTGCAGCACTATTGGGCCCCCAACACTAACTGGGACCATAGGAATATAACCCGGTCTAGGGTAGAGAAATGCTTTCACCATACCAGGTGCAAATTCCAGAAATGAGGGAGCAACCGACAGGACATGCAAATCTCCAAATCTCTTGATAGACGAAATAGCAAGGAGAAATAAAGTTTTTAGAGTGAGGAATTACTCTGAAACCTCTTCAATGGGCTCGAAAGGAGCCAAAGCCAGACCCTCAAGTACAATGGCCAAATCCCAAGCCGGTGCTCTAGAGTGCAGTGCAGGTCTCAACCTCAGTGTACCACGGAGAAAACGAGTAATAAGAGGATCTCTCCCGATAGAAGTATCCCCCCCGAGGGGTGTGGTAGGCAGATATAGCCGCCACGTAAACCTCTAGGGTAGAAGGAGATGACCTAGCAGAGAAACGGTCTTGCAAGAAATCAAGAACTGAACCAACAGGGCAGTTAACAGGATCTAAATGACGTTCACCACACCAGGTGGAGAAAATTTCCATTTCAATGCATATAGTTTTCTCGTGGAAGGAGCTCTGGATTGGAGAATGGTCTCAACGACCTCAGTCGAGAGACCGGATTCTATGAGCCGGGCCCCCTCAGAGGCCGAGCTCACAGTATCCAAAACTCCAAATGAGGGTGAACTCCCAGGAGCAGAGATATCGGGAAATGCGTACCGGTGTACAGCGCCGCCGCTCCCACCACGCGCATCACGCGCTGTGCGTAGGGCACCAAGTGCTGAGGGGGCATCAAAAATAGCCTAATGAAAAACCAATCATCAAACTTCTTGTTATAATCAGATTCAGCGCGTTCTTCCTCTTCATTCCGCAGCGGCGCCGAGCAGAGACAGAGAGCACGTCAGAAACACAGGACAGGGTGTGTGTGTGTGTGTGTGTGTGTTTGTGTGTGTGTGTGTGTGTGTGATGTGTTCATGTGTGTGTTCATCTGAGCCTCATTGGTCTGTCACTGCTCGTCAATGTCAGAATATTTGAGATGACCAATCAAATCAAAGTAGGTGGGCTTTATGTTCACAGACGCTGAGCTCGAATTTTAACAGTGCAACTCGACGCTTCAGTGTACGGTCAAGTGCGAGATAAGATGTAAGTAGCTGAACTTAACTTTATTTGACAGGTTTTTTTTTAGGTCATAAATGTTAAACGAATGACAAAAAATAATTAGGCAAACTAATATAGTTTTGTCTAATTTCGCCATTTTGAACTGAAAATAGGCCTATGTAACATGTAGCCTAGTGTAATAGTTTAGGCTACTGTCATTGTGAGGGGACAAGAAACATGAACAAAGCCGTTTTCATCATGTTAGGTACAGGATTTATAATGAATGTGTACATATTGAGAATAAAATACAAATTGTAACCTTTAGTAAATTAAAAAAGCCAACTTTAGGAGGGGAAGAGACAGGGCAAGATAAAAACAAAAAGAAAAAGAGTGTGATGCTGATGAGGAGAGAAAAATAATCAGCTGCCCTCTGACATGGTTTTAAAGCTGTTGTTATCGAATTTTTTTTTGTTTTTTTTTTTGCCTTCACAACATCTTTAAAATGCACATCTGTAGTTCAGAAAAATCCCAAATTTCCCCCGAACACCCCTAACTAACCTGCCTCAAATTCGGGATCCCAGTGATTATAAAACCATGCCATTGCATGGTAATGAAACTAGTTAATAGTAAGCATTAGACCCTAATCTAAAGTGCTACTTTTTAGCTTTTTAATTTTTTTATAAATCATACCCTCATTGGGGGCTTAGCCCCCCTAAATGAAAATCCTAAATAAAAATGTTTTTTTTTTTTTTTTAGGAGGGGCGGGGGGGCATCATAAAGGAATTATGCTTAGGGCACCAAAATGGCTAGCAGCGACACTGCCGGTGTAGCGTCAACCACACCTAATACATCACATCCAGTCCAAGCTGAGCTGGATGTGTGAGGGAGAACCAAATAGAGCAATGCGTTGTACAAACGATGTGAAAGGTCGACTTGACTTTAGTTTGACCAAAGTTCTCCCTAAGAAGCTCCACCACCTCGGGGTGAAGTCTCCAATCCCCTGGGCCTCAGCCCCTGCTTCATCAGGATATCTGCTCTGATATATACGAGACCAACAGTGTGTTGTTCGCCATTCGCCGAGCGACCACTCATGATCGCCCCCACTTGTGAGGGAAGCATCTGTCGATAGCAATATGCGTCGACAAGAAGCCCCCAACACTGGGCCTGGGCGAGGAACCAAGGTTCTTCCACATGACCGAGGCACAAAGGCATAGCCGCGTGACCTTGATCATGCGAAAACATATTTCCCCTCGGAGAAAACCCCTTGGTCCCGAGCCACCACTGCAGGGGTCTCATGTGCAGAAGGCCAAAAGTAATTACGTTGGACGCAGCTGCCATGAGACCCACCAGTCTGAAACTGTTTCACAGTGAGTGACTGGCCTAGATATACCCCAATACGGCTGTGAGAATCGCTACACCTAGAAAAGTGGTCGTCAGAGCACACTCTTCTTGGCGTTGAGAGGCAACCCAACATCCTTAATGAGACAGAACGACATCTCGATGCCGAACTGCCATAAACTCAGATTGAGCTAGGATCAACCAATCATTGATGTATGATAATAAACCTAGGCCGAATGGAAGAACCCTCATCCTCTTTCGGAAACAATGAAGTAATGGCTGTCTGCTGGGAGGAGGAACCCCTGCTACAGCTCCTTTTGCAGAAGTGACAGAACTTCCTGCTCCATAACCAAAGCCTGCTCGGTGTCCACCAATTAGAGGAGGACCGCAGAAATCTGGGTGAACGAGAACCGAAATGAATTCTGAAACCCTTTTCTATAGTGTGCAGGACCCACTGAGAAATATGTGGCAGTAGTTTCAACGCTGCCAGAAATTATACTAGGGGAACCAATCTCTCAAGACTGGCCTCTGGATTTGTTTGAACAGTCACTACGGCGCCCTGAAGCGGCGAACCGGCAGGGAACAACCGAACTGACCATTCTACGACCCTCCTCGGAGGATCGCATGGGGACACTGACACCTCGGTGCCCTGAACGGCGAACCGGCAGGGAACAACCGAACTGGCAGCGCTGCGACCCTCCTCAGAGAGTCGCACCCCAGAGGTTGCCGAGGAGAAACGATTTCTCAAAACCGTCCCTGCCCTGGAGGAGCCCTCAGAAGCCTGATAGCCTCGTTTTTTGCGACAGGACTTCTTGTCTAAGCTTTATTAGATATGATGACAGTCCTCAGATCTTGTCTACCTCTATAGCTTAGTTCCTACGACCCTCCTCGGAGGATCGTTGGAAAAAGCAGGCACTTTGGCGCCCTGAAACGGCGAACCGGCAGGGAAACCGAACTGACTGCTCTTCATTTTTTCTTATTTGAAGGCTCGTTTGGGGACACTGACACCTTGGTGCCCTGAACAGCGAACCGGCAGGGAAACTGAACTGGCAGTGCTGCGACCCTCCTCAGAGAGTCGCACCCCAAAGGGCGCTGAGAGGAAACGAATTCTCAAAACCGTCCCTACCCCAGAGGGGACCACCCTTAGAAGCCTGATCGCCTCGGCGTTAGGGCTTCTTCTTTGTCCAAGCTATGTTAGAGATAAAACAGTCCTCAGATCTTGCATATCTCTAACTGGCTAGACTGCGACCGCCACCCAGGTACCCCTCAATTGCGGAGGAGCCCGAATGGCGACGCTCTGTTTTGCACTTGTGCTGAGAGGAGCTTAATAGGCCGAGACTGCTCCTGCCAACAGTCTCAGGAACATTAGATTGGTGAGGAAGAAACCTCTGGAACGCCGCTGAATGGTTTATTTCTTAGTTTTCTTGAAAGCGGAGCGTCCAGAAGAACAAACATAATTATATGTTTATTTTCCTTTATCTTTATATCAGAAAAACTTATATATATATATATATATATATACATATATATCACTCTGTGGCCACCAGCAGGAAACAACCGAACTGGCAGCACTGCGACCCTCCTCAGAGAGTCGCCCCTCACATTTAACCATGTCCTTATATACTTTACCCACCAGCGCTGCCTAATAAAAATTAATTAATTAAGATGGCTGGTGGGTAACGTCGGGGTTAATGACAATGACGCCGACTCGGGAGAGAGAAAGCTCGCAAGCGTCTCTTTAACCCGAGGCACTGTCATACTATGATACTTAATACCCAAACTTTACTATAGTTAGACATCTGGGGATTAAACACATAAAATACAAACCGGTTTATTCCACGATCTCGACACCTCAGTGTGGAAATAGGGAAAAAACCGCAGTCCCCGACGAGGAGGCTGAGATACAGAGTTTTCCTGTTTTAAGATACAGTTCATCTTACAAACTCTTCTTTATTTTCAATCTCATAATGTTCAGCTGGCCAGTAAATATTTGACTGGCAACAGCACTAGATAAAACCTCCTTCTTTTTTTTTTTTAAACAAGCTCCTCTTTATTCAGCAGAGTTATGAGCTGACTTATTTATTCATTGAAAACTCAAACATCTGCATTTTTCTTAGGATTTATATTTGTTTTGTTCTCTTTCTTTTTAAACAAAACACTAACGATACCAATTACTCGGAACTGACTGGAAATCGCAGCACACTAGATCTGGCATGTGAAAGCTGAGAAAGGGCGGAGCCCGTCCCAACCCCCGCTGTCAGATCCGTTTGCGAACCCCGAAATGCGAGCCGTCTCCGTGCCTCGGCAACAGAGAGACCCGCGCGGGGAACACGAACCGAACCGTCCTCCTCGAAGAACGCCCGGCGGGAGCGGAGCGTCCTCACGGACAGCCTCTCGCAATGCTCACAGTCAGCTCCCTCGAGAACTGACTGTTAGCATGCTCCACTCCCAAACAGCAACAAAAAGCTGATGTGTGTCCCCACCCGTGATGTAACAAGGGCAGGGAACAACACAACGTCTATAATCTTGCTTGCTCGCCATAATGGTAGATAGTGATATATATTGGGCTTGACAAACAACAATAAATAGACAAGGACAGATTTCACAGAGAGCGCTTGCTGAAGGTTACAGAAGCTGGCGCGGTCTGAATTCAGGGGTGCTTTATAGTTTCCTGGTCTATGACGTCACCCGCCTATGACGTTTCGGGCTTCCATTGGATTGATTTTACATGTGCTTCACGACGTAATCACGCAGAGCGTTCCCACCCCGTCTCAAACGCAGCTCGAAGTTCCCTTGAAAGGGAACCAAAACAACAGGACAGATGAACATGACAGTGACACCATGTTTACACTTTTCCCCCATTTATACATCCAGCACTAAATCTAGGGGTTCAGCGTCTGGATGTCACAGATGAAGCTCGCCGATCGCCTTGAGAGGGGTGTAATCCTCTCAGACGATGCGGCGGCTGACCAGAAGCTGCAATTGGATGAAGTTTTTAAAAAGGGAAAACTTAGTCCGGCAGCAAGCGCTCTCCCGGACAAACAGGAGATGGCTGATGAGGGTGGTAATAACAAAATATTTTCCTGTACTTCTTAGCCACCCTGCCCCGTGTATGCTGAGCTGGTTGGTATTATAGAACGCGCCGCGGGCAGGCTGCAGCTGCCGTGGCTGCTCGTTGGGGGAGAAATCGCTCGCGATGAGAGCGGTTTTTCCCCGGTCATAGAACCACCAGCTCAGGTGAGCCTTTCATTTCTTCCTGATCTCATACTGAGATCGAGAGGACATGGAAGAACCCATACTCTGCCTGTATCCACCAACATCAGCAGGCTAGTCTCGCTGATGTTGAGAGGATAGGAGAGCGTGGGTATGCGTCGATGGGAAAACAATTGACACTGAGAGCTCAAACCCTGCCAGTTGAATGGCAGAGAAGACACGTCAGCGGGTCAGGCCGGTGCTAGCCTGCACATCATGGCGGTGTTGCAGGTACACCAGGCCGATCTGCTGGGGGATCTCGACCAGGGGGTTGGGCCCCTGAGGCGGTTACTGAGCTGCGCCCCAAACGAAAAAATGTATGTATATATATATATATATATATATATAGCTCTCCGGGATGGCGACGATACTGGCCACGGAGAGACATTTGTGGTTGAACCTGGCCGATTTCGGGAAGAAAGAGAAAGGCTTTCTCCTCGATTCGCTGGTTTCGCCCTCTGAGCTTTTCGGCACCTCCGTGTTGGCGGTGGTTGGAAAGTTCAGAGAGGCGAAGGCGCGCTCAGCTGTATCCAGGACATACATACCGCTGAGATCCGTGTCCACGCCCAGACAGATGGGAGGGCCTGGCCTATCATGGTCCGAGGACCTTAGATGAGGCCAGAGAGCCAGTGTCACCTCTCGTGCGCCTCCTCCGTGGAGTAGTAGGTCGCAGAGGAGGCGCGACTCCCGCAAGAAGAGGGATCTGAGGGAGGTGATCCGGCACAAACACACGTTGCGTTGGTCATGGATCATCTTCCCTGAGGGCGTGATTATATCTTAGCCTTTTCCTCTCTTCCCCAACTCCCCAGGCGCTTCTTACATCAGGCCTGAGGCTGGGCTCATGGTTAGAACAATGTTCTGATGGCCCGCCTCGGCTTGGTTAGTGAGAGTGCCTCTTTCAGGTATGTAAAGGTGGTAGACCCCATGTTCATGAAGAACTGTCTGGTGAGTCTTCACTTCGCACGCCGCAGATGAGCTGCTGGTCTTTCAAAGAGTATTTTTTGTGATTAAAAAATAATATGTTTCTCTTTACAGACCTCGTTCCCTGTATAGAGTTATGGGGCCATGTCAAGGTAATAAGGTAAGAGAACTTTTTTGGATTATCAGGGCCCTGAAGTTCCCCGTTAGGTGGCCAGAACGATAACTATGTTAGCCTTCGGGCTATTAGCCACCTCAGGGTAGAGTAGTTGGTCTCTCTCTGATAGAATGTTTTACTTAGAGTGTTGACTGACGCTAGAGCTTCATATAGATCTTATGTCCGGCCCATGGGACCGTTTTGACTTTTCTGGGTATTTCGCCCCTTGAGCTCTGTTGAGTTTTCATTAGGTTGAGCGTTTCTGCAGCCCTTTGTATGGAATAATACAGACTATATTCTTTAGTAGGCTGTGGCTCCTCTGAGCCCTCAGATAGATCTATGCATACAGGTTGGCCCTCACCAGGGCCAACTCTGTAGCTGGCCTAGGCTGTGCCAGGGATATTAGAGGCGTTCTGCTAAAATTAGCATTTCTTCCTCTGACCCTTCACTTTGTGAATATAGGTTTTTGGCATCCCTGTATAATCAGCCTCCTCCCATGGGAGTCGTTAGGCCAAGGCCCGCCCCCTTCTCTGCATTCTGGGGTGACTAGAGTAATGCAGCGTGATGCAGAGGATGGTTTATAAGGACATGGTAGGCCTCAGTTAGGCCTCCGTGGTATATAGGTCCTTTTGAGCAGGGTTAGGCCGTTGTGGCAAGCAGGACGAGGCCGAGTGACGTGAGAGCGGCGCGAGGCCGGTGGCGTGAGTGGTAATGAGCGACACCTGTGAGACGCACCGGTCTCGCATCTCTCACGGAGGAGCGGAAGCATAAAGGAGGGGCGACGACGGTGAAGATCGAGAGAGGAACAGGCCTTATTTTATGTTGTGTTTTGTTTCTGTGGCCAGCAGTCGTCCGTGAGGGGCTGCTGGCTTTACTTTCATTTTGTATTTGTTTATTTTATTATTAAAGTGTTGAATGTTCACCGGTTCCCGCCTCCTTCTTCCCATAACATCTGAACCCCGTTACATTGGTGCCGAAACCCGGGAGGAAGGAGGGACACGCTGTCGGAGGGCCCTCGCTGCTGAGGGGGATCGCGGTGCTGAGGAAGTCGGGTAGCACGAGGGAGCCATGGCCGCCGATTGTTGCCCGAGGCGATGGTGCTGGAGCGATGTAACAGCAGGTGGGACAGGGACCTCGTCAGGAGCCGCCCTTAAGGGGGGGGGGGGGGTTATGTCATAATGTGGGTCTTGTGTCCTGTCATGTTTAGTGTCATTAGTGTCTTGTCATTAGTTATTCCTCCCTGAAGAAGAGTTCCCACATACTGTTGCTATTAGGTAGTAGGCCTCACCAGGCCTCCTTGTGAGTGGTTCCCTAGCGGTGCTGGGTTCAGGAAGCTAGTGGCCTCTTGCTATCATTTCAGCTGGCCTTATCAGGCAACTGCTGAAGGCGAGCTTGCGCCCTGGCTTGACTAAAGTGTTCATTCTCTGCTACTGGTTCCCTCTCGGAACCTCTTTCCTGCCTACAGTCTGGTTTTGCCTACCAGGGGGACCATATGCTCCCCTCATTGAGGGTCACTGTGAGCACGCGGACTCCTGAGTCTGGTCAGACGGTCGTAGGCCTCTCGTGAGGCCTCCCAGTTAGATCAGTCCTTAGGCCTTCACAGGCCTCCTCAGTGTTTTGAAACACAGACACTGGGTTGATCCGTGGATCGAGTAGAGAAACTCGCCTCGCTAGCAAGGGTTGAAAAGCACTATGATGAGTCATACTCTCCGGGATATCCCGTCTCTGAGATCCGGGCCGAGTGGTTCACTGCCAGCTTCGCAGTCCCTCGGATTGGATGCCTTACCTAAGGCAAGTGTCCAGAGGCTCTGTCTTCGGACAGACAGGAAGTGGCCAGACTAAGTGTCTATGTATCTGATGCTGGGTCAGGCCGTCCTGGTGGCATTTCGGGGTGAGTACGTTCCCCTGAATAGTGATTGGCTGGGGTTCCTTCGGGTTCCCTAGGCACATTCCCTAGAAGGGACCCCTTCTAATTACAGGCCCAGGTAGGCCTTTCATTTAACCATGTTTATGGAGGTTTTCCTGTGAGGCTTATAGCTTGGGCTATGACCGTAGGGAATGATGTCACTGACAGCCCAGTGTGACCTGAGGGTGAGTGGTTCTAGCATTTCATTTGAATTTGCTTGTTCGGACAGTTGTCACTGCCTGAGGGCATGCACTCCCCTCAGCATGGCGGCGTGGGTATTTCGTTCCCCATAACGTCGATGACGTATTGTTGAGTTCCCTTCGAAAGGGAACGTCTCAGGTTACGAATGCCCGCCTGCCGTACAGTCCCTTCAGACGATAAGGTGATTTGTCATGTTTGCAAGGCGCCCTTATATACTTCCAGGTCGCACGTTAATCATTCACGCTAATGATTCATGGGCTGTCGCCGGTCAATGTGATTGACGTGATTTGATAGTGATTTCAGACACCTGTCACGCCTGAGGCGTTCCCCATAGCGTCGATGACGTATTGTTGAGTTCCCTGTTCTCAGGGAACAGAGGTTACATTGGTAACCTGAGACGTTTTGTTTTCCCATCAGGTTTTTCTTCCATGATTATTTATACATCCAACATTTAATCTAAATAATCTGTTGTTGAAGCAGGAGTTGCACTTAAATAGTTTTATTTGCATCAACTGATTCATTTATTTTTCTACAGTTGTATGGATCTTTCTATTGCTGTCGTATTAAAACAAAGTTCTTTGACTCATCCTTTAATGTACTTTGTTTCTGTTTCCATTAGGTGACAAAAAAAAAAAAAAAACCATTACATTATGAAACTAAAGGGTATACAAATATAACCTGCAACCTAGAAAAAATTACATTACATTATAAACCTAAAAATCGTCTAACTAGAGGTTGAATGTTTCTGTAGAGTCTCAATGCCTCTGTGGCTGTAGATTATTCTCCTCCATAACAAGAATGCAGAGGTCATAGAAGTCATGATCACAGTATGTCTGATTTACACAGGCAGACATTTTCATGGATAATCACATACAATTTTTCAGCATCTACAGGATTCAAGTAGTTTTTTGATTGATAAAGTTCTAGGAAGTTGTTTCCATGTTGTAAGTCACGACCATTGTTACGTCGGAGTCGATGGTTATTCCACATATTTACAACAGTGTCCAGTTCCTCCTAAAAACAAACCATATTAGGGATTAATAAAAACAAATCATATTTGGGATTAATAAAAACAAAGCATATTATGGATTAAGGAAGGGGGAAAATGACATGCAGTAAATTAAAAAGCTGCAGGGTTTACTGAAGCTCTAGAACTTGAACATTAATTGTCATAAACTACTCAGATGCAAAAAAAATAAAAAAAATAACTACTCAATCTCCAAAAACCATAATTATCTAGTAGCAGGTAAAACCATCACAATAAATAAATTAAAACATTATCAGAGCTTATAGCTCTTAGCGATATTATTTAAGTGATGAATGCCGCGGTCTATTTCCAATTCACTGTGTATACGCCGCAAATGTGATCACGAAATTCAGCACCACAGCAAACAAACAGCGTTTGGTTTAAATCAATCAAATTTAAAAAATCGCGAATGTGGAAAAGATGAATTCACTTAAAAAATGTATTTATTTATTTAAAATACATTAAAAATAGACTATTATTTGAACAACATACTTAACTTAGCCTACACAAAAGCCTTTAGCATTTTTTACCTCAAAATATTTTATATGAACAAGCAGAAAATACCTGATAAAAAGCAGTATATCTGTACGGAATAATAGGCTATAAGAAGATAATACCAACAGCAATAATAATAAAGGTCAATAGGACAGTTGGGTTATTGGCCTAATAGACTTAGCCTAATTGGCCTGAACTTGCCAAAAGAGATGTGCCCTGTTTAAATTGTTTTGGACAAATGGAAAGGATCAAGATAAATTAATAGCAGACTTAACAACAGTTCCCTGTATTAAAGGGTCATGAAACCCTAAACCAAATTTTCTGAGATTTTAACAGAGGTATGTGTGTTGAACAACATTGAAGACAATGTTAGCATCTGTTAGATTTCATAGTAGGGTGAAAATGGTTAAATTTTAGTTTTTTTCCGCTATTTTCGTCTTCCGGGTTTAAAATCTTCATCGCAGGCTGTGACGTGGCAGTGCACAGTGTAGTGCGTTGATGACTCATCGGTCTCTCATAATTATTAATGAGACTGAGTTTTTATATCCTATGAGAAGACACGGTCTCTTAATTATTCATGACACCACGTGGATCTTTCCACAGACATGTCAAACTGTGATATCGCTTATTAAAGGAGAGAGACCATCATGGGACGCAAGTGCCGCAAACATTTTACCCGAGAGAGCTTCGAGAATTGGAGAATGGTGGACTTCGGCCTTGTCGATGACCAATGCAAGTTACGTCTTGCGAGTAATGCGGTACCAAGTCCTGAGGACTTTTCTATCCCTTCAGAGTGTGTCTAAAATGTAACCCTGGTCATTTTACTTGCATTTTGTTAAATAAGCGGTCATTATGAACATTTTAGATATTTCGATAATATATCAATTGTATGCTTAATGCGGGAGACTTGTGAATGTGTAGTGTTGACGTGCGGGCCGGGCGACACCGTGTTGTGTGTGTGTGTGTGTACGTGCAGGCAGGCGAGCCTGCGAAATGATTCGGGGTCAGAGAGAGAAGCGGTGGGATGTGTGTTTGGACGAACAACTGAAAACTCTGAGATTATTGTTCATTATTGATCGTACATTGTACAGAGGTCAAAATTATTGTACAAATACGATAATTATCGTACATCTGGCAACACTGCTGGCTGATGACAGTTCCCCCTCTCCCCTGCCGTGCCACACCCACTCCCTCCCTTCTTCTCACAGCCATTTAAGTTGCATTTTTCAAAAAGATTATGAGCTAGACTTGAGCTGATAGAGGGGGGTTTCATGACCCTTTAATGAGAGGACACAGAACCGTATGAGACATTTGTCAGTTGCATCGCCTGTGAATCACCAGCTGACTGCAGTTCTTTGAACATATCCATCCAGTAATCTGCATTTTGTCATCTGTATACCCCACCAACTTTCTATTCTCTGGTTTGCTGGGCTTGTTCCTTGAAAGACACACGGTCCATGGACAGTTCATGTCGAGTCTTCACGAAGAAACTAGCCTGTTGACGTGGACATTTTCGGTACCAAAATCGGATCTGACTATTTGAGGACAACCGACTCTTTCAGCAACAGCGCGGAAATAATAACCAGCAATTACTCTGGGATTATTATTGGTGAAGTAGGCTTGCATCCAGATGATGTGCCTCGAGAAACCATCAATGCACCCGTTAACTGCTATGCCATACGGCTTCAGTTTGTCGTAAGAATCCATATGCCATAGATAGTTAGGGCCTGGCACTCGGTGATGTCGTCTCCGCAACCTTCTCCCTCTTCTTTCCTCCACACCTGATGATCCAGACTTAACTGTACCTCTCTGACCGTTTCTCTGGTCAGCCACAAACCATTTAATCCGCATCTTTCATGTTCTTCATGTTTATAGTTTATACAAGTTTAGAGAGAGAGAGGTTTTCATTTCCTTAAGTAGCTAAAGCAAACACACACCTTTATGAGATGCAAGTTAAAGAGAACTTGGTAAAGACAGAGTGTGATAAAACACACATTAAGTGCACATACACTACATTATAGTCCAGATCAATAAGCTATTTTAAGAAAAATTATATTAAGATATAAATTAGATAATTAGATCATATCATTTATAAGAAACAACTCAAACCAGAGTCTACATTCAAACCATATGGGAAAAGTTTTTAATGTGGGTTTTATCATGTATGACGTTGGAAATAATCAAAATATTTGAGTGAGTGTGCAACTCTTCACTTAGAGAGAGAGATTTACACATATATGCCTATTATAAATGCGTATTTTGTGTGTTCACACCATAGACTGTAAAAAAACCAAGTTCACATATTTCCAATATCTACTGTAACGTTGCTCCAGAAACATGTGGAGTGTGTTGTAATGCGAGGAGTAAACAGGGTCTCACCAGAAGAGGCCACCTCACACAAGCTAAAGACAGGCAACACAAGAACATTAAAAAGAAAATGAATGTTGAAAGTGAGTAGAGAAGACGAGGGCAGCTAAACCTACATGTGGTCAGCTAAGTTTGAGCCGGACAGAACATCAACCTGACCGTCAATAACTTTTTGTCTCTCGAAAAATAAACTATAGACCCGTCCATTGATATAAAGAAATGAATTGATATCTACCTACCCTAGCTCTATCTAGCTAATCGTTTATAATCTGCAGTTGTCCGTTGGTCAGGAATTCTGTGGCAAGCCGTTTTAACATTTAACATCATCCTTAATTACACTGTAATAAACAAATCATGTAATATTTTTAGAAATTATAATACTGGAATGCAGAAATACTTCACAGAACAAACTGCCATAAAGCTCATTTAAGACAATATGTTAGACAAAAATACATAGATGGATTAATTCTTGTGCTTATTAGCTGGTGAAGCAAATAAATTGTCAAAGTGGATTTACATTGAATATTTGATTTAGGTTTCCAGTAAGGATTGTTTGCAAAAAAAAAGGTTTAGTGCATCAAAATGTTTACCGACATGGAAATGACAATTATCGATAATTTTTTGCTTATCGGTCATCAAATCTTTTTCCATTTAACTTCAAATGTTGCGGAAAGCTATTTTAGAAAGACTTTTTGTTGAGAAAAAGGGGTTTAAAGCAAATAAATATGGAGTCACATGACAGAAGCTGTGTTTGTTGATCCCGTTAAAGCACCGTTAAAAATATAATGTATATTCAATTATTTCATTACTATTGGTAAGAATAATACGCTACCCCTCAAACATCATTCTTCCTAATTTTTGTAATTTTGTCTGTTTTTTATAATCTAAAAAAAAAACAGAAAAATAGCCTAATAGAGAATACTGCCAAAAAGAAAGGCAAAATAAACAACATGTTACGTCTGTAAAGTATTGTTTCCATGATTAAACCCTAATTATCATCCCAAACATTTAATCTTTCACTCTGAACATGAAATCACATATTATTTATTTATTTATTTAAAACACACAGTTCAAGGGATCATCAGCAAGAGCCTTTACATCCATTTATTCCAAAGAACAAATGATCACTTCACCTCTATAACTGAAATAATTATTCATTTAGTCTCATGTAGAACAAACACTGAAAATGTGCAGAATTTACTGCTTCAGTTATTTGATTTAATACACAAATATATATATATATATATATATATATATATATATATATATATATATATATAAAATCATGTATAATTATGATGCAAAAAGTTAAGAAATGAATAAACACACATTGACTGAAATAATCTGGTAAATGTCAGTTATCCTGAAAACATGAATGCTAAAACGGCCTCTAATGGGTCTAATTGTGTGAAGTGGAATATAAATGAAAACTTGATGTTTATTGATCTGAGTGTTGCTGTAGTGCTGGATATCAGTCATGTGATCATCACGGCCCAATCACAGCCACCGTACTGATACTCAGATCAACAGCACTCTTACTCATGTGAGATGGAGGAAATATTGGAAACATGATGAAAGCAGAAGATCCAGATCTACAGGAGTGACGTTTACTGACTATTGACCGGTAAGATCCTCAGAGAGCCGGAACACCAGAAGAATGGAAAGAGTGTGTGAGTGAAGGTGGCTGTGAGTGTGTGTAGATGTGTGTTAGTTACAGGATCAGAGAACGACACCGTTCCTCCATTATAGTCCAGATTCACTCTCACACGATCAAGCTTCTGTTTAACACGAAAACCAGAACTAAAATACAGTCCGTACGAATAATACTCCACACTCCAGACATCAGTGATGAAGAAACCGAGTCCCTTCCTCTGGTTTGATGCTGTAGTTACTCCAAGAGTCCAGTGTTTACTCTCTTTAACCTCCACATCCCAGCAGTGTGTTCCTGAGTTAAAACCCTCTGAACCCAGAACACAGAGACAGTCAAATCTCTCTGGATTATCAGGAAGAGTTTGATAGTTCCCGCTGAGTCTCACACTGGTCAGATCATCAGACAGGACGAGCCGTGGATTCGCAGTGTTTGGATCCAGAATCACAGGAGCTGATGAGACACAATCAACACATGCTTTTATTCTGATCTTCATATAATGATCAACAGTGAACCCAACACAGATTATTATGAATTATGACACTCGTCCTGTTGATCAAACTCATTTTCCTCTGATCACTGTCAGTGCTGTTATTAGTTTCACACTCGTTTATCATCAGCGTTTAACGGCATCAACTACAAACATTAAATATGAGATTCAGACATTTGTGTCCATCAAGAGAAACTGATACTTTGGGAAAGTTAAATAACAATAAATCAATGAGATCTGTTGATATTAATGCTGTCGATGAAGAACTGTAAGTGTGTGTCTGATCTTCAGCAGCTTCTGATCATCTTCATTTTATTGCCTCTTATAGTCTGTTTTTTGTTTTAAATTAGTTTATTCTGAGTCTGTTGTGTTTGACTTATTCTGTTGACTTGATAAATTATTATTAATATCAGTGAAGGCAAAGCATCACTACTTACAAACACGAATCACCTTTAGCCACTCCCTAGCAACCATTGTCGAGCACCCTAGCAACCCAAATCCTAAGAGGGATATCTTCTAGTCTGAATGTCATAGAGGAGTTGCGGTTGGTTTATATCATTCATACTGGCAAGTAGCCTTTGAAGTAACATCACTGGCAGCTGCCAAGCCACTCCCTAGCAACTAAACAGAGTACCCTAGCAACTGTTCAGCAAGACCTATATCTCTGCACCAGAACATCGTAGAGACATGGCGGTTGGCTCCTTTGACTAATGCTAGCAAACAGAACTTGCTACACATGCTAGCAGTGAATAGCTACATGCTAATAGCGATTAGTTAAGTGTTAAAATGTCACAAATGCTAGCTAAAACGCAGAAGCATATTAATCATGTTAGCACAATGCTAACAACATGATAATATTGCTAGCATCATGTTAGCATCTTGCTAAAACATCCAAGCAACATGGTGATTGTGTTAGCATCATATTACTTATTCTAACCATCTAACAATCACCAAACTGTTCCATCTATCTATCTATCTATCTATCTATCTATCTATCTATCTATCTATCTATCTATCTATCTATCTATCTATCTATCTATCTATCTATCTATCTATCTATCTATCTCTTTAACTCTCTCCCCATCCATCATGTCCAGCTCAGATCTTCAGACTCACTGTTTTGGACGATGTCCTGCATCTTCTTCCAGACTCTGAACGGCAGGTTGCCCAAGTATCGTGGCACATGAATCAAAGCTCCAGAAGCCATCTGTGGATCCGGCCGTGAGCTCTGGACTCTAGAAGAACATTCAGGAGTCAGAACTGCAGTGGCTTTGGATCAGAACCAGAGAGACCAGAGACAGGAGCAGATCACTCACCTTTCCATTGAGACTGGAAACTCCTGCAGAACAAACACACCATTATCATCAAGAACTCAATCAATCAACCAATGATCAACCAATGATCTGAGATCAGACCTTCAGAAAGCAGACGTCACTGGCTTTCATCATCTCCTCCATGTCTTTGAGTGTGTGTGAAAGAGCTGAGATGTGTGTGTTCATCTCCTCCAGCTTCTCCTTCATCCTCTGCTTCTTCTGCTCCTCTTCCTCCCTCAGTGCAGTGACTGTAGCTTCTTCTTCATCTCTGAGAAACTGATGAAGCTTCTCAAACTGCTGTTTAATCTGACGCTCTGTGTGCTCAGCTTGAGCCTGAAATCACATCACATTCACTTCAATCATCTCAATCGACACTTTACATCATTAATATCCAGGATAAACTCGGATACCCGACATAAAACGGATCCAGAAGCAGATCGCTGCTAGTCATTTACAGAAATAGTAAACTGGAATCCATTATATCAGATCATAACTGTATATAGTGTCCAACAGCTGTAATGAAAATGACTCGTTTCTGTTTCCTCACCTTGATGTGTTGAACTGTTTTCTCAAACTCTGCTTTCATTTCTTCATTGTGTTTAAGTTTCTCCTTTAAGGACTTCTGTGCTGTATTGAGCTCCTCCTAGAATTGAACAAAAATACATAAAACACCAGATTACAGTGACGAGAAGACAATACAGTGATATGATCACATAATGCTGTGAAAAAGTATTTGCCCCCATCCTGATTTCTTCTGTTTTTGTGTAAATCTCATGCTAAATGTATTCAGAAATCACAACCTGAGTAAACACAAAGTACAGTTTGTAAATGACTATGTTATTTATTGAAAGAAAAAAAGTTATCCAATACCACCAGGGACGGCGTGAAAATGTATTTGTCCCCGTAGTTACTAATTCCTCAAATCTATGAAACTGCATTTAAATGTAGTTGAGCTGATCTAAAAACTTAACGCTGCTTCGATAGGTTCAGCTGGTTCTTCTCTGTGGCTATCCGGCAACTCTTCAAGAGAAAATTTCACTATTAAAAAAGAGCAAATTTGAGCAACATTTGTTGCAAAATGCCACATCACGAGTGTTGCTCCTGCAGGACTCCCCTGGTTTCATTTGGAGGCTCCGAGGAGGACTTTAATGACACTATGGCTGCGTTCCAGTCCACTTTTAGACACGCATTTGCAAACTTCCCTAAGCACTGCGCCCATTTTGAAGTGCGCTCCACTTCGTGAAGTGGACGAGGGAAGTTTATATGGACAGACACTCGCTCCCTCGATTTTGACAGAGGGAGCGAGTCTACTTCATATGTACACTTCAGGCAGCTCCATATACCACAATGCAACACGATTGTGACGTCACCGCAGATCTCGTCTAATCACCACCACCACAAACAACGCTATGATATATTAATTATGAATTTTTTATTTATTTAACACTCTGGGGTCGGCGGTCTCGCCGGCGATACCAGCTCACTTTTTTCCTTATCAGTGAAAAAGAGACTCAAATTACTCTGTTGATTTTGATCTTACATATAAGTGTTATACATCATTCGATCCTGTTACTGTAAGTTTGTATTTTTTTTGTGGAACCTCACAATAAAAACAAAGTGTTGTGCTTTTCGCCAAATAAAGAAAAATAAACATGATGCGCGTTCTGCGTTCTCTCTGTCAGTGAAGTCCATTCTGAAACGCTTCCGAAAAATGAACTGTAACTAAGGCCTCGTTTACACTGTCAGTGAAATGTGACCCAATTCCGATTTTTTACTCATATGCGACACAGATCGGATGTGTTCTATGACAGTGTAAACAGGAAAAAAACGCATGCATTCGGATCTTTCGAGATCGGTTCAGGCCTCGTTCATATGTGGAAATAAATCGGATATAAATCAGATATGTGCCAATGCGACTGTCGTGTAAACAGGCAGATCGGATTTTCTGAGGCATTAGGCTGCGTCTCCACGGTTTAATGATGAGAGAAACCCGACGCGCATCTGCAAAGGGACGGATGGCCCGATGAAACATTGTGTCGTTGTATGAGGAATGTGGACACACGTTGACACAACATATCAAAGGTTGGCTTGCTCATCCTAAAATTTCGGACCCACTGCTCCTCATTAAAGCCCGCAACGATCTCATGAAAGTGCGTTTATTGCACGATTTTTTTTCACGTGCCATTTGCCGTATAAATGCCACAAGAAATAAAATTCGTGCAATAGATAGCTATCACTTTCATGAGATCGTGTTGTATGTTCCACCAGAGATCTCGCTGCGCGTTCGTCCATCTGTGCAAGAAGACCCCTTTAAACATGCGCGATGTTTCAGATCTATGTCAAGTGTAAACGCATGACTCGGATATAGGTCACAATTTAAAGAATGTGTAAACGGACGGTCAAAAAAATCGGATATAGGCAACAAATCAGAATTGGGCATCAAGACCTGCAGTGTAAACGAGGCCTAAGTCAATACTTATCACAGAACCACGAGACATGTGTCTTTTTAAAGCTTGTATTCTCTTCTTTTAAATTAAGTAATTTATTAAATAAATACATTTTTCCAGTTTATGTAATCCGTTTGAAACCAAGGAGAGGTACAGTTTTTTCGTTCTCAGTTCATTATCTTTAATTAGCTGAGGCCGCCACGCCCCTAGCGCTTTTCACATGGTAAATAGGTGATCTAACGTTATGCATCGCACACGCCCAGCGATCAATGGCATAAAAACACTAAGTTTCTTCACTGATAGATTCATTGCATTTTGAGGATGGCACGGTACTCAGACAAAGAGGCTCTTCAGATGATTCTGGACAGCGAGGAAGAATTCACTTTTCCTCAGAGGAAGATTAGCCTATAACTCGGACGAGGAACGGCTGCATTTTGAAGAACGAATTGATCCCGCGCCGAGGATACAAGTTCGGAGTAAGTTGTTTAGTGTTTTATCATTTCTTTTCTGATCGTATAGAGCTCAAATTAATTTTCAGACTATATTTTGCCTAGCTTTTGACATCTTACAGAAAAGATTGCCTCACAATATCCCTAACATTCGCTCGTGTAAACTGTGATATTACTCTCTAAACATATTTGTATATTAAATATATAGTTTTGATTAGCTTATGACACTGATTATCATGCTAAAATACTGCCTTATGCGTTATGTATTTTGTTTGCGAATAACTGCATGTTTAGGTATAGCCTATTGATTTAGTGAAATATATTTCAGCCTCCGGTAAAATATGATACTGTCTAAATACAATATATTTTTTATATAAAATTTTTGAGTTTTGGTAAGCCTATGACCCTACTTATGCTAAAATAGTGCCTTATGCGTAATGAATTTTGTTTGTGAATAACTGCTTAGGTTATATAACGAGAAATATATTTCAGGCTCCGGTAAAAGAGGTCTAAATACAATATATTTTTTATATAATTAAATGTTCAGTTTTGGTTATGACACTATATCATGCGTAAATAACTGAATACAGGTGTAAATGTTTGAAATGTAGTGATGTGTCGTTCGTGAACGATCCGTTCATTGCGTGTAGTCCTATCACTAAATGCGTGCGGTCTATATGGCCCATCAACAGATATTTCTCCGTCCCATGGCCCATCAACAGATATATATACATACTGTGCATCCATACCCATTAATTGTCCATCAGTTTACTTTGGATAATGTATGCTAACAGGTTTTTTTTTATTTTTTTTTAGGAATGTGTCTGCATCATGCTCTCCTTCGCCAGCACCTCAGAGGGACACGCAGGTGTCGTTCAGTTCTCAGTGCGAGCGAGAATCATACTGAGTAAGTGCACAGACGTAATATTTTACAGATGAAATTTAGCCTAATTGTGTTTACATCGTCATAATGTACAAGTAGGCTACCTATTCTTGTGTGAAATTACAAAAAAACACATTTTTATCCATGGCAATTAGTGATTGATAATGATAATAATACAGTTTATTTGATTGTGTTATCAGCATGCTCACGCTTTTTTCTTTTTTATAACAGATGTGACAATGAACACGTCCATCCACCAGTTCCGAAGAGAGCCAAGGCAAACAAGCAGGCAAGCAACAGGCAGCCCACTTTTTTATATATATAAAAAAACAAGTTTGGTCTTTTTATGTTTGTTTTTTTGAAAGGATGTGTCAAGTGTCAGTAATGACTTTAAGTCTTTACGTTCTTAGGAAAGATTTCTATTTTGAATAAATGCTGTTCTTTTTAACTTTTTATTCATCAGTGAATCATTCTTAGTTCAGGCTGCCTCACAGCACCTTGATGGGCCATTGGGGGAGTGTCTTGTCTTCCCACCCAGGTGTAAATCACATTAATATTCATGGCCATTCACACTCCCACGCATACAGCAGTGCTGACCAAAAACTGACGTAAGAAATTTAAATCATTATATTGTTGTTTGTGAAAGAGTGGTCAGAATGATTTTCACTTGATTTTGAAGTAAAAATACTAGCCTACAAGAATAGTAACTCAAAAGTCTTGTGGACAACTATTCAGTATGTGTTAAATGGCCTTATTGCGGTGACATTTTTTTCCCCAAAACGTACTAACCACGCATAATATTTTTTTTCTATAAAATGCAAACATGTACATCCATTTTGCTCACATATTATTGTAGCAGAGTTTGTGCTGAATACAGCAAATTTATATGTTGGCAAATGGTGTGTTTTAAGTAGCTGAAATAAGCACAAATGTCAGGGCATGTCAAAACATCTCAAGGACCCCAAAAACACCTCAGACCCCAGAGGGTTAAAACAACCCAAACACATCTATATAGATTTGGATGCTGCATTAAACAAATTCTTAAAGGGGAAAAAATGTAAAATAATAAATCAACTCCATAGCTGATTCCAAGTGATCAAGGGCTTAGGACTTTCCAGTTCAGCCCATTGCAGTTTCCGCCAGTAGTGGGCACTCGTGCAACGTAAGCAATGACGTACATCCGAGTGAACGAGACGGAGGGAAGTTAGCGAGTGAAGGGCATGACAATTTTGGACTGGAACGCAGCCCAGGTCTCTGGCTGCCTCTGAAGCGCAGGACTGAGCGAACTCTGGCCATGACAGATGATCCTCTCACAGATCTGATTGGTTTATATCAGTGGATCTGGAGGACAGATACTTTCATATCCAGACAGCCCCTCATCACAGTTCTTGAGATTCAAGTTTGAATGGATGGCTTACCAAAATAATACAGTCCTACCACTCGGACTGTCTCTTGCTCCGCACAGTTTTATGAAATGTGTAGATGCGGCCCTCTTCCCCCTGAGACAGATGCGAGTCCGCCTCCTGAATTACCTCAATGATTGGCTGCTTTTAGCCCAATCGAAGGAGGATTTTTGCTCTTCAGGAAGGTTACGTTAGTAACCAGAACGATCTGCGTTTATGACTCGTTATGTTTCTTTACATGTGAATCAAGAAACATTTGTCTTACCTTATATGATGAAACCACTTCACTGATGGGTCTGAATTTATGATTGTCATGTTGTTTTGAATCTCTGCACACTAAACACACAGGCTGTTTGTCCTCCAGACAGAAGAGCTTGAGTTTCTCACTGTGTAAACTGCAGATCTCCTCAGACCCTGATGAACGCCTCTCATTTCTCTCCTTCAGGAACGACTCACACAAGTTTCTTAACGCAAGATTAACTGGAGGTTCAGATTTTGAGGATCTTCTCCTGCAGACAGGACACTCCTGAGATGTCTTGGTTCTCCAGAACTGTTGAAGACACTCTTTACAGAAACTGTGACTACAGGATAAAAGAACAGGAGTCTTGAAGATTTCACAGCACACAGGACAAATATAATCATCTTCAGCTGCTGAAGCCATTCTCACTGTTCGAGCTCCAGCAATCTAAACTTTGATAACAACAACTTCTAAATTCTTCTGTAAAGTTTTTCTCTTCGTACTCCACTGATCGCTGATTCTTTATTGCTTTTGTCGAGACAAAGTCAGTATGGCAGAAAAGAGAAATAACAAGTCCGTCTCTTCCTGGTTAGTGTTGTAAGAGGGAGGAGCTTCTGATCAAGTTGGTGTGTTGAAACAGGTCAAACAGGTATTCTTAAAATCTTAACCTATTTATTCCCTTTGTATGTTCAGTCCTGTGCTGGTTCGTTGTCATATGTACGTCGTAAATACACTGTGTGTTTCCCTGCTGTCAAGTCAAGTCAAGTCTGTCTTGGTTTCCCCCTTGGGGTAGTTTTGTTTGTATTTTGTTTTATTTTTATTATTAAAATAAAGCCCATCAACTCTGCACCTGAGTCCTCGCTCCTTTCACCCACACCTGACAAATACAAAGAACCATGGGAAACGTAGTCAAAACAAGACATACATCTTACAAACTAATACTGGATACAGTGTGAAATAATGCCAAATAACCCATGATATATATAGTCAAGTTGTAACGATCAGCCAATTAAGTTGAATTACAAAAGTTAAAAAGCGGTCAGATTTTACTGTGTGAGGAATTGGGTGTTAAAAGAATGAAACAGAAACTGAGGTTATAGTGGAAAAGAACGATGTATTTACAATCTTCACAGGAGACTTTGAAACAACACAAAAATAAAACCAGGAAAACTCAGGCTGTTAAAGGCATAGAGTATATCGCACCATACCGGAAAACCAGTCAGTATCTGGTGTGACCACCATTTGCCTCACGCAGTAACACATCTCCTTCGCATAGAGTTGATCAGGTTGTTGATTGTGGCCTGTGTAATGATGGTCCACTCCTCTTCAATGGCTGTGTGAAGTTGCTGGATATTGGCAGGACCTGGAACACGCTGTCGTATACGCCGATCCAGAGCATCCCAAACATGCTCAATGGGTGACATGTATGAGTATGCTGGCCATGCAAGAACTGGGATGTTTTCAGCTTCCAGGAATTGTGTACAGATCCTCCAACACGGGGCCGTGGATTATCATGCTGCAACATGAGGTGATGGTCGTGGATGAATGGCACAACAATGGGGCTCAGGATCTCGTCACGGTATCTCTGTGCATTCAAAATGCCATCAATAAAAGGCATGGCCAAAACCAGGCGAAAACAAAAGTGTTGCATTTATAATTTTGTTCAGTGTATAAAGCATTTTTTACACAACAGCTTGTATCAAAGCATCTTACATTGATAACAGGAAATGAATGCAACAAAGTTTCTTTCAGCGTCCCCAAATAAGCAAGACAGTGGCAAGGAACCAAACCTCCATCAGTGACAGAATGGAGAAAAAAAACGTTGTCAGAAACCAGGCTCAGACGCTCAGTTCTCCTCTGGCTAGCGGACGAACAGTGTATGATTATGATTCAGGCAGCATTACAGGTCAGAAGTCAGATTGGATTGGAACATTCAGAATATTTATCCAGTTCCATCTGGTTGAATATCGGAGTCACTCCAGTATGGAGACAGGTTTGTTGAGGATCAGTGCCGATGGCTGTCGTGTTGATGAGGCCTTACAGGGGAGATCTAGTTGACACAATCTCAGCTGGCAATCCAGGGATGCGTTGTGGTCATGTCTAGGCACAGGTCCACGATCTGTTCTGGATCCGGCCCGGATCCGGCTGACTACATCATGCGTTGTGGTCGTGTCTAGGCGCAGGTCCACCATCTGATCTGGATACAGCCCGGATCCGGCTGACTACATCATGTGTTGTGGTCGTGTCTAGGCGCAGCTCCACGATCTGATCTGGATTCGGCCCGGATCCGGCTGACTACATCATGCGTTGTGGTCGTGTGTAGGCGCAGGTCCACGATCTCATCTGGATACGGCCCGGCTCCGGCTGCCAAAATCATGCATTCTGGTCGGGTCTAGGCACAGGTCCACCATCTGATCTGGATACGGCCCGGATCCGGCTGACTACATCATGCGTTGTGGTCATGTCTAGGCGCAGGTCCACCATCTGATCTGGATACGGCCTGGATCTGGCTGACTACATCATGTGTTGTGGCCGTGTCTAGGCGCAGGTCCACGATCTGATCTGGATACGGCCCGGATCCGGCTGACTACATCATGTGTTGTGGTCATGTATAGGCGCAGGTCCCTGATCTGATCTGGATACTGCCTGGATCTGGCTGACTACATCATGCGTTGTGGTCGTGTCTAGGCGCAGGTCCACCATCTGATCTGGATACGGCCCGGATCTGGCTGACTACATCATGCGTTGTGGTCGTGTCTAGGCGCAGGTCCACCATCTGATCTGGATACGGCCTGGATCTGGCTGTCTACATCATGTGTTGTGGTCGTGTCTAGCCGCAGGTCCACCATCTGATCTGGATACGGCCCGGATCCGGCTGACTACATCATGTGTTGTGGTCGGGTCTAGGCGCAGCTCCACCATCTGATCTGGATACGGCCCGGATCCGGCTGACTACATCATGTGTTGTGGTCGTGTATAGGCGCAGGTCCACGATCTGATCTGGATACGGACCCGATCCGGCTGACTACATCATGTGTTGTGGTCGTGTATAGGCGCAGGTCCCTAATCTGATCTGGATACGGCCTGGATCTGGCTGACTACATCATGCGTTGTGGTCGTGTATAGGTGCAGGTCCTCCATCTGATCTGGATACGGCCCGGATCCGGCTGACTACATCATTTGTTGCGGTCGTGTCTAGGCACAGGTCCCTAATCTGATCTGGATACGGCCTGGATCTGGCTGACTACATCATGCGTTGTGGTCGTGTATAGGTGCAGGTCCTCCATCTGATCTGGATACGGCCCGGATCCGGCTGACTACATCATGTGTTGTGGTCGTGTCTAGGCTCAGGTCCACGATCTGATCTGGATACGGCCTGGATATGGCTGACTACATCATGCGTTGTGGTCGTGTCTAGGCACAGGTCCACGATCTGATCTGGATACGGCCTGGATCTGGCTGACTACATCATGCGTTGTGGTCGTGTCTAGGCACAGGTCCACGATCTGATCTGGATATGACCCGGATCCGGCTGACTACATCATGCATTGTGGTCGTGTCTAGGCGCAGGTCCACGATCTGATCTGTATACGGCCTGGATCTGGCTGACTACATCATGCGTTGTGGTCGTGTCTAGGCGCAGGTCCACGATCTGATCTGGATACGGCCTGGATATGGCTGACTACATCATGCGTTGTGGTCGTGTCTAGGCACAGGTCCACGATCTGATCTGGATACGGCCTGGATCTGGCTGACTACATCATGCGTTGTGGTCGTGTCTAGGCGCAGGTCCACGATCTGATCTGAATACGGCCTGGATATGGCTGACTACATCATGCGTTGTGGTCGTGTCTAGGCACAGGTCCACGATCTGATCTGGATACGGCCTGGATATGGCTGACTACATCATGTGTTGTGGTCGTGTCTAGGCTCAGGTCCACGATCTGATCTGGATACGGCCTGGATATGGCTGACTACATCATGCGTTGTGGTCGTGTCTAGGCGCAGGTCCACGATCTGATCTGGATACGGCCTGGATCTGGCTGACTACATCATGCGTTGTGGTCGTGTCTAGGCACAGGTCCACGATCTGATCTGGATATGACCCGGATCCGGCTGACTACATCATGCATTTTGGTCGTGTCTAGGCGCAGGTCCACGATCTGATCTGGATACGGCCCGGATCCGGCTGACTACATCATGCGTTGTGGTCGTGTCTAGGCCCAGGTCCACGATCTGATCTGGATACGGCCTGGATCTGGCTGACTACATCATGTGTTGTGGTCGTGTCTAGGCGCAGGTCCACCATCTGATCTGGATACGGCCCGGATCCGGCTGACTACATCATGTGTTGTGGTCGTGTCTAGGCGCAGCTCCACCATCTGATCTGGATACGGCCCGGATCCGGCTGACTACATCATGTGTTGTGGTCGTGTATAGGCGCAGGTCCACGATCTGATCTGGATACGGCCCGGATCCGGCTGACTACATCATGTGTTGTGGTCGTGTATAGGCGCAGGTCCCTAATCTGATCTGGATACGGCCTGGATCTGGCTGACTACATCATGCGTTGTGGTCGTGTCTAGGTGCAGGTCCTCCATCTGATCTGGATACGGCCCGGATCCGGCTGACTACATCATGTGTTGTGGTCGTGTCTAGGCTCAGGTCCACGATCTGATCTGGATACGGCCTGGATCTGGCTGACTACATCATGCGTTGTGGTCGTGTCTAGGCACAGGTCCACGATCTGATCTGGATACGGCCCGGATCCGGCTGACTACATCATGCGTTGTGGTTGTGTCTAGGCCCAGGTCCACGATCTGATCTGGATACAGCCTGGATCTGGCTGACTACATCATGTGTTGTGGACGTGTCTAGGCGCAGCTCCACCATCTGATCTGGATACGGCCCGGATCTGGCTGACTACATCATGCGTTGTGGTCGTGTCTAGGCACAGGTCCACGATCTGATCTGAATATGACCCGGATCCGGCTGACTACATCATGCGTTGTGGTCGTGTCTAGGCGGAGGTCCACGATCTGATCTGGATATGGCCTGGATCTGGCTGACTACATCATGCGTTGTGGTCGTGTCTAGTCACAGGTCCACGATCTGATCTGGATACGGCCCGGATCTGGCTGACTACATCATGCGTTGTGGTCGTGTATAGGCGCAGGTACTCCATCTGATCTGGATACGACCCGGATCTGGCTGACTACATCATGCGTTTTGGTCGTGTATAGTAAAACACTGTATAACTCTGTAAAACACTGGTCGTGTATAGTTTACACTGTAAAACAAAAAAACAACAACATAGTAATTATAAACTTCAGTGTTTATTTTTGTGCAACATGGACTTCAATGTTTAATTTGTGTGACTTTACCAAAGCATTTGATTTGTAGCCATATGTATTCCTTCAGTTGCGAGCCTGTGCGCTTTACCCTGACGTTTCATGGTTTGGCCCGGCAGGTGCGCACGGACTGGGTTCGGTAACGAAAGGCTTTCAATGACCAAAAAATAATTCAGACTGACAAAATAATAAAAAATACATTCTTCTTCTTTTAAATAATAATAATAATACAAATAATAATAACGACATTCTTCTTCTAAATAACAATAAGCGTCATTAATAATACAAATCATACTAATAATAAGAAGAATATTACAAATTGTCATGCAATTATTAATGTGAATGAATGGTACTCCACATCACATCATCATCATCACTATTGTACACCCCAATACATGTAACGTGATTCGAAATTGAATGCTAATTCAAAAGACGTGCTGTAAAATATTGCATTGTGATAGGTCATTTCGGCTCCACGTCATAGAAGTTTCTCTTCTTTGCCGTCTTCCGTGTGTCCATGGCGTAAAATGAGGGCGTGGGGGAAGCGGAGACTTGAATATATAGGGGCGTGTTATTCTGATGACGATCGTTTTCAGCCGCGGGATTTATCAAGGGCAGGTAGCCTATTGCGTACACCTGGATTTCAAAGGTACGCACAGCTTCATAAATCAGGTGGTGAGAGGAGTGTAAGCATAATCTTACGCCAACATATACGCCCGTTTCTACGCAAGAATGATAAATGAGGGCCATTGTGTAACGGTACTGATCCACTTGTCCGTGCGACACTTCAGTCGCGCCGCACTCCACTTTATTCCTGTGGGTGGAGTGTGATCTGTGATCTTTATTCCCGCCGGCGTGATCTGCTCGCTTTTTTTCTTATCAGTGCAAAAGAGACTCAAAATACTTGGTTGATTTTGATCTTACATATAAGTGTTATACATCATTAGATCCTGTTAAGTTTCTATTTTTTTTGTGGATACTCACAATAAAAACAAAGTGTTGTGCTTTTCACCAAATAAAGAAAAACAAACATGATGCGCGTTCTGCGTTCTCTCTGTCAGTGAAGTCCATTCTGAAACGCGTCCTAAGATTAACTGTAACTCTGCGAATACTCAGTCAAACAGGTATACAGGCACACAGGCATGAAGCCTGAATTATCTTCTTTTAAATGAAGTCATTTATATAAAAAACTAATTTTCTCATTTTATGTAATCTGTACGAAAAGAGAGAGATGATAGTCGTTCTCGTCTCAGCTCATTAAAGTTAATTTGACCGCGCCCACGGAGCGCGCGCTCTATTCAAACACAAATGCTCTGAGGCGATCCACGCGCACATCAGCTGGAAAACCCACCGAAAGAGACTCATATTTACGACGCTGTGAGGAATAATAATAATAATAATAATAATAATAATAATCCTGGAAAAAATTACGTCAGAAAACCAGGTAGTTTCATTTGGAGGAGCAACGGATCCAGCTGAGGAATAGGTACATTCTTTATTCTCAAGTGCTTTGTGCTAATCGCGATATGGAATAGTGTCTGTAAACAAAAAGACTGTTTGAATATGAATCGCATTTTTGTGTGTGAATGAATGAACAGCTTTTACCTAACTATATTGCAATACTGAGATGAGTAACAATCTACTGAAATATGTTGAAATAAAATATTTGTGTATAAGCAACGTATTAAACTGCAAATTAACATTAAAACGATATGTTACATATGAAAGACAAGATGTTGTTTTTACTGTAAAATACTGCCACATCAAATAAGCTTGTTTGCTAAGATGTTATTATAGTGTTTGTTCGATTAGGCTATATTCAAACTAATTAATCCGCAACTGTGAAATATGTATGATAAAATGTATACTTTAGTTTATACAAAGAAATATTACATTTGAAATATAGTTAACATTTTAATTGTTGTTGTAATTGTAACATTTTTATTAAAATAGCAAAAATATATGTACATATAAATAAATCTTAGGTAAATCTTAAAAGGTCAATATAAGCCTCCTCTTTAAATTATTTGTATTGTGTTTTATTAGTGACACATTTGGGATATATTCCCAAACTTTCTGTAAAAACAGTATGATAATTAACTGCACAATTACTAGAAATGTTTACATTGGATATTTGTGACGATGTTCGGCTGGATTGCCCTCGAGTGCCACGAGAGGGCGCTCCACCTCTGCACTGCCTCCCTTGGACTGTTCACACTCACACCCTGGACTGATTACGCACACACCTGTTTCCACTGATCACGCTCACACCTGCATCTAGTTCCTCGCGCAGCTCCACACTCATTTATACCTCACTCACATTATTACCCTTTGCGAAGTCTTGTTTCACTGTTGTGTACATCTCCGAGCGTTTCCTAGTTATCCTAGTCTAGTCTGTTCCTGTCTGTGTATCTGACCCATTGCCTGTTTCCTGGATTCCGTCTCGTCTGCCGCCTGCCTCTGACTTCTCGCCTGGTTTTCTGATCCTGAGTTTTGCCTAGTCTCCTATGCTGTGTTTGCTGTCTGTGACCCTTGCCTGTCTGACTACCCTCTAATAAACTCACGCTGCGTTTGGATCTAACCTGTCTCTGGTTGTTCATGACAGAAGACTTCGCCAAAACCAGATCCAGCAGCATGTCAGCTTTGTATGCCTTCCAGTCAGCCACTGTGGATCAGGGCGCTGTACACCAGGATCAACTCACCTCGAGGTTGGAAAGTTTGACCATGATGGTTCACGGTCTTCGCGTTTCTACACCGGGACCATCGCAGACTCAACTCGTCTCCATAGTTGTCAGCCCTGAAACAATCCCGGTTCCACGGCAAGCTCTCCCGGTAAGATTCGACAGTGAGGTATCACGACGAGCTCACGCCACGATGCCGAACACGGATACGGGAGCTGAGATCATGCGACTCCGTCAGAGTGATCGATCGATTGAGTGGTATGTTGAGGAGTTTATTGAACTGTCACATTTCACGCTAATGAGCACCCACTGCCTAATGTTCTTTTTCCGCGGAGGGTTATCTGAACCGCTCCGGTCTTTGATGCCCGACCCTGATCCTCACAGCACTTTAAAGCAGTATATTGACACGGCCCTTTTACTAAGTGGTTCAGCTCTCACTGTGGGTAAGATGGAGAAGGAGCTCCACGACGCTTCAGCATTCGACGAACCAGGGTGCAGCCCCGACGAACCTGAGCTTCACATCTGCCGTGACGAACTAACACTTCACGTGAGCTCCGTTGTATTCCTGCCTCAAGAGGAGTCAAGCGAGTCTACCGAGTCTACTGAGTCTACTGAGTCAAGTGAGTCAAGTGAGTCAAGTGAGTCAAGTGAGTCTACCGAGTCTACCGAGTCTACTGAGTCAAGTGAGTCTACCGAGTCTACTGAATCAAGTGAGTCTACCGAGTCTACTGAGTCAAGTGAGTCTACCGAGTCTACTGAGTCAAGTGAGTCTACCGAGTCTTCTGAGTCAAGTGAGTCTACCGAGCCTACTGTGTCAAGTGAGTCTACTGAGTCAAGTACGTCCAGTAGTGAATCGAGCCCAGTGAAGCGTCGTCGCAGAAGGAGGAGGAGGACTCGTTTGCTTCGCCAGGCTACGGAGGGCGTTCCCAGACTCCTCGCCCTGCCGGCCCCGCCTCTGCGCCTCGCCCTGCCGGCCCCGCCTCTGCGCCTCGCCCTGACGGCCCCGCCTCTGCGCCTCGCCCTGACGGCCCCGCCTCTGCGCCTCGCCCTGCCTGCGCCCTTCAAGCACCTTCCTCCAGAGGATTTCCCCAAGTATTTTTTGGGGGGGGGCAGGAGGTACCCTGTGAGGGCCATGGAGACGAAGTCAACATGGACCTCACCCTCGTCCGAGTCTCCTCTGCCCTGGCTCCCCTCTGAGTGTGCTCCGCGTCCGCCTGGTCCTGCTCCGCCCCGGCCTCCGCCTGGTCCTGCTCCGCCCCGGCCTCCGCCTGGTCCTGCTCCGCCCTGGTCGCCCATGCTCCACGGCCCAGGCCCGCCTTACCTGTGTCCTGGTCCCGTTCCCCTGCACGGGCCTGGCCCTCCATCCCTCCCCCAGGATCGTCTTCGCTCTGCCCCCCGCCTGGATCTTCTTTGGAGCGTCTGGAAGCCGCTCTTTAAAGGGGGGGTTATGTGACGATGTTCGGCTGGATTGCCCTCGAGTGCCACGAGAGGGCGCTCCACCTCTGCACTGCCTCCCTTGGACTGTTCACACTCACACCCTGGACTGATTACGCACACACCTGTTTCCACTGATCACGCTCACACCTGCATCTAGTTCCTCGCGCAGCTCCACACTCATTTATACCCCACTCACATTATTACCCTTTGCGAAGTCTTGTTTCACTGTTGTGTACATCTCCGAGCGTTTCCTAGTTATCCTAGTCTAGTCTGTTCCTGTCTGTGTATCTGACCCATTGCCTGTTTCCTGGATTCCGTCTCGTCTGCCGCCTGCCTCTGACTTCTCGCCTGGTTTTCTGATCCTGAGTTTTGCCTAGTCTCCTATGCTGTGTTTGCTGTCTGTGACCCTTGCCTGTCTGACTACCCTCTAATAAACTCACGCTGCGTTTGGATCTAACCTGTCTCTGGTTGTTCATGACAGAAGACTTCGCCAAAACAAGATCCAGCAGCATGTCAGCTTTGTATGCCTTCCAGTCAGCCACTGTGGATCAGGGCGCTGTACACCAGGATCAACTCACCTCGAGGTTGGAAAGTTTGACCATGATGGTTCGCGGTCTTCGCGTTTCTACACCGGGACCATCGCAGACTCAACTCGTCTCCATAGTTGTCAGCCCTGAAACAATCCCGGTTCCACGGCAAGCTCTCCCGGTAAGATTCGACAGTGAGGTATCACGACGAGCTCACGCCACGATGCCGAACACGGATACGGGAGCTGAGATCATGCGACTCCGTCAGAGTGATCGATCGATTGAGTGGTATGTTGAGGAGTTTATTGAACTGTCACATTTCACGCTAATGAGCACCCACTGCCTAATGTTCTTTTTCCGCGGAGGGTTATCTGAACCGCTCCGGTCTTTGATGCCCGACCCTGATCCTCACAGCACTTTAAAGCAGTATATTGACACGGCCCTTTTACTAAGTGGTTCAGCTCTCACTGTGGGTAAGATGGAGAAGGAGCTCCACGACGCTTCAGCATTCGACGAACCAGGGTGCAGCCCCGACGAACCTGAGCTTCACATCTGCCTTGACGAACTAACACTTCACGTGAGCTCCGTTGTATTCCTGCCTCAAGAGGAGTCAAGCGAGTCTACCGAGTCTACTGAGTCTACTGAGTCTACTGAGTCTACTGAGTCAAGTGAGTCAAGTGAGTCAAGTGAGTCAAGTGAGTCAACTGAGTCAAGTGAGTCAACTGAGTCTACCGAGTCTACTGAGTCAAGTGAGTCTACCGAGTCTACTGAATCAAGTGAGTCTACCGAGTCTACTGAGTCAAGTGAGTCTACCGAGTCTACTGAGTCAAGTGAGTCTACCGAGTCTACTGAGTCAAGTGAGTCTACCGAGCCTACTGTGTCAAGTGAGTCTACTGAGTCAAGTACGTCCAGTAGTGAATCGAGCCCAGTGAAGCGTCGTCGCAGAAGGAGGAGGAGGACTCGTTTGCTTCGCCAGGCTACGGAGGGCGTTCCCAGACTCCTCGCCCTGCCGGCCCCGCCTCTGCGCCTCGCCCTGCCGGCCCCGCCTCTGCGCCTCGCCCTGACGGCCCCGCCTCTGCGCCTCGCCCTGACGGCCCCGCCTCTGCGCCTCGCCCTGCCTGCGCCCTTCAAGCACCTTCCTCCAGAGGATTTCCCCAAGTATTTTTTGGGGGGGGGGGCAGGAGGTACCCTGTGAGGGCCATGGAGACGAAGTCAACATGGACCTCACCCTCGTCCGAGTCTCCTCTGCCCTGGCTCCCCTCTGAGTGTGCTCCGCGTCCGCCTGGTCCTGCTCCGCCCCGGCCTCCGCCTGGTCCTGCTCCGCCCCGGCCTCCGCCTGGTCCTGTTCCGCCCTGGTCGCCCATGCTCCACGGCCCAGGCCCGCCTTACCTGTGTCCTGGTCCCGTTCCCCTGCACGGGCCTGGCCCTCCATCCCTCCCCCAGGATCGTCTTCGCTCTGCCCCCCGCCTGGATCTTCTTTGGAGCGTCTGGAAGCCGCTCTTTAAAGGGGGGGTTATGTGACGATGTTCGGCTGGATTGCCCTCGAGTGCCACGAGAGGGCGCTCCACCTCTGCACTGCCTCCCTTGGACTGTTCACACTCACACCCTGGACTGATTACGCACACACATGTTTCCACTGATCACGCTAACACCTGCATCTAGTTCCTCGCGCAGCTCCACACTCATTTATACCCCACTCACATTATTACCCTTTGCGAAGACTTGTTTCACTGTTGTGTACATCTCCGAGCGTTTCCTAGTTATCCTAGTCTAGTCTGTTCCTGTCTGTGTATCTGACCCATTGCCTGTTTCCTGGATTCCGTCTCGTCTGCCGCCTGCCTCTGACTTCTCGCCTGGTTTTCTGATCCTGAGTTTTGCCTAGTCTCCTATGCTGTGTTTGCTGTCTGTGACCCTTGCCTGTCTGACTACCCTCTAATAAACTCACGCTGCGTTTGGATCTAACCTGTCTCTGGTTGTTCATGACAATATTATACAATTTGCAAGCACAATTTGAAAAATAAATAAATAATTGGAACTGTGAACCAATTTTGTATTATATAGGCCTATATATATATATATATATATGTGTATATATATATATATATATATATATATGTATTGTCATTGCATTCTTGTGGCTCAGTGACACACCTGAATGAAAGGCTCATTAGTATGCAGCCCCATTATGCGCTCATTATGCGGGCCATTGTCTTCTCAGGTGTGAATCACAGCAGGTCACACCCCTGCGCATATTGCCTTTCCAAACAAAGAGGGTCATACTAAATTTAAACCAATCTATTGTTTATGTGAATGATAAGGCAGGATGATTTTCAGATCATTTTGAAGAAAAACTTTAGGCGACAACATCCATTAGTCAAAAGTCTTGTGGACAGATATTTAGGATGTGTTTTGTGTCCTTATTTCAGAAACTTTAAGTTTTAGTTTTTTCAATAACCACGCATAAACAATATTCTCTCAAAAATACAAACATGTACATTAGGGGTGGAACGGTACATGTATTCGTATCGAACCGAAACGGTACAGGCGTCACGGTTCGGTGCACGAATTTACACGGAGAATACACGGTATAAAAATAAATAAAACTCGCGTGCAAATTAAATAATGTAATGCGGAACTACTGTTAGATACGCGGGTTCTTTAGGGACACATAATCTGTAGCATCGGCTTAGCTCTGAATGTGCGTTCACTTCAAACGTTGGCTTTATACGCGCGTCCTATTCGCATTGGACTAGCTTCGAACTAGACGCGAATTTGACGCTCTAATCGCGTTTGGTGTGACCGTGACCGCATAATGAACAGGATGCGATGTCAAGATTGCAATGCTGGAGTGTGTGTGTGTGTGTGTGTGTGTGTGTGTGTGCGAGAGAGAGAGAGAGAGAGGCGCGCGGGCGCGATCGAACTGTGTGTGTGTGTGAGTGTGTGAGAGAGAGAGAGAGAGAGAGAGAGAGAGAGAGAGAGGCGCGCGGGCGCGATCGAACTGTGTGTGTGTGTGTGAGTGTGTGAGAGAGAGAGAGAGAGAGAGAGAGAAAGGTGCGCTATCGAACAGTGGAAACATAAAAAACATACTCCGTCATTTTGTTCATACAGATCATTAAACCTGCAAAGTGTTTACTTATATTTGTGTACACTCGTAATAAAACACAACATTGTGCTTTTGTCACACTGTAAACTCTTGTCAAACTGTAACCTACAACTGTCACCCAACCAAAATCACACACACACACACACACACACACACTGTTTTAAAAGCAAAACATATTTATCCAACTCCATTTCAAAACAGCCTGTGGGTCCCGTCTTTTGGACATTCGTCATATTGCATTGGTTTTCATGTCTTGTCCTCGGAGCACTAATCTTACACATTCTACATTGATTAAAAAAAGAAAATCGAATGTTTTTAATGGTAGTATTATTTTATACAGAAATCAATTATTTATAATTCTGATGAGAATAATGTTACATTGTCAATTAATAATGTTAATTAAAATTAAGGAAAACAAATATATTGATCTGAAATATAGCAAAATAATTCTAAATTAAGAGTAAATTACCAAACATATCGCACTGTCTTTTTGTCTTTTTATTACAGTTTTTTTCAGTCGCTAACAAGCGTTTGTCCAACCAGTAGTCACATTTTCAAAACTCTAAACACAATTAGCACAGCATCGGTCTTTTGTGGCCATATTCACACATTTCATGTCGTTTTCACACAATATGCAGTCAGTTTCTTAACAGACAAGTTATACAAGTTATACCTCCCAACAAAATTATGGATTGTTTTTGTAGTATTTACAAACGTTAACACACACCATCCCACAATAGCAAAAACAATATTCCAAACCTTAGATACAGTATAAAAACCTTTGCTTCTGCAATGATATCAGTTCAAAAACAATATATCTCAGCTGATAATAAACAAACAATTGAATAATTGACCCACAGCTTATTTATGTTGGGTAAATTGGGCCAACCACAGCTGATTCCAGTCTGGCTTAGACTCCAGAAAAGGTCATTTTTTTCTATTACATTGACACTTATACAGTAAAAGGAGGACTTCGATGAGTGATGTTTTTGGAAACAGAAACCGAAAAAGACAAACACTGTAATGTCTGGACGAGGCAGAGTAAGAGCAAGGGGCCCAGGGAGAATAGCAGGAGCAGTGAGAGATGCAGTGAGAGATGCAGGAGCAGTGAGAGATGCAGTGAGAGATGCAGGAGCAGTGAGAGATGCAGTGAGAGAAGCAGTGAGAGATGCAGGAGCAGTGAGATATGCAGTGAGAGATGCAGTGAGAGATGCAGGAGCAGTGAGAGATGCAGTGAGAGATGCAGGAGCAGTGAGAGATGCAGTGAGAGATGCAGTTTGAGATGCAGTGTGAGATGCAGTGAGAGATGCAGTGAGAGATGCAGGAGCAGTGAGAGATGCAGTGAGAGATGCAGGAGCAGTGAGAGATGCAGGAGCAGTGAGAGATGCAGTGAGAGATGCAGGAGCAGTGAGAGATGCAGTGAGAGATGCAGTGAGAGGTGCAGTGAGAGATGCAGGAGCAGTGAGAGATGCAGTGAGAGATGCAGGAGCAGTGAGAGATGCAGTGAGAGATGCAGGAGCAGTGAGAGATGCAGTGGGAGGTGCAGTGAGAGATGCAGGAGCAGTGAGAGATGCAGGAGCAGTGAGATATGCAGTGAGAGGTGCAGTGAGAGGTGCAGTGAGAGATGCAGTGAGAGATGCAGTAAGAGGTGCAGTGAGAGATGCAGGAGCAGTGAGAGATGCAGGAGCAGTGAGAGATACAGGAGCAGTGAGAGATGCAGTGAGAGATGCAGTAAGAGGTGCAGTGAGAGATGCAGTGAGAGATGCAGTGAGAGATGCAGTAAGAGGTGCAGTGAGAGATGCAGTGAGAGATGCAGTGAGAGATGCAGTGAGAAATGCAGTGAGAGGTGCAGTGAGAGATGCAGGAGCAGTGAGAGATGCAGTGAGAGATGCAGGAGCAGTGAGAGATGCAGTGGGAGGTGCAGTGAGAGATGCAGGAGCAGTGAGAGATGCCGGAGCAGTGAGAGATGCAGTGAGAGATGCAGTGAGAGATGCAGTGAGAGATGCAGGAGCAGTGAGAGATGCAGTGAGAGATGCAGGAGCAGTGAGAGATGCAGTGAGAGATGCAGTGAGAGATGCAGTGAGAGGTGCAGTGAGAGATACAGGAGCAGTGAGAGATGCAGTGAGAGATGCAGGAGCAGTGAGAGATGCAGGAGCAGTGAGAGATGCAGGAGCAGTGAGAGATGCAGTGGGAGGTGCAGTGAGAGATGCAGGAGCAGTGAGATATGCAGTGAGAGGTGCAGTGAGAGATGCAGTAAGAGGTGCAGTGAGAGATGCAGGAGCAGTGAGAGATGCAGGAGCAGTGAGAGATGCAGGAGCAGTGAGAGATGCAGTGAGAGATGCAGTGAGAGATGCAGTAAGAGGTGCAGTGAGAGATGCAGTGAGAGATGCAGTGAGAGATGCAGTAAGAGGTGCAGTAAGAGGTGCAGTGAGAGATGCAGTGAGAGATGCAGTGAGAGGTGCAGTGAGAGGTGCAGTGAGAGGTGCAGTCAGAGATGCAGGAGCAGTGAGAGATGCAGTGAGAGGTGCAGTGAGAGATGCAGGAGCAGTGAGAGATGCAGGAGCAGTGAGAGATGCCGGAGCAGTGAGAGATGCAGTGAGAGATGCAGTGAGAGGTGCAGTGAGAGATGCAGGAGCAGTGAGAGATGCAGGAGCAGTGAGAGATGCAGTGAGAGGTGCAGTGAGAGATGCAGGAGCAGTGAGAGATGCAGGAGCAGTGAGAGATGCCGGAGCAGTGAGAGATGCAGTGAGAGATGCAGTGAGAGGTGCAGTGAGAGATGCAGGAGCAGTGAGAGATGCAGGAGCAGTGAGAGATGCCGGAGCAGTGAGAGATGCAGTGAGAGGTGCAGTGAGAGATGCAGGAGCAGTGAGAGATGCAGGAGCAGTGAGAGATGCAGTGAGAGATGCAGGAGCAGTAGAGAGATGCAGTGAGAGATGCAGTGAGAGATGCAGTGAGAGATGCAGTGAGAGGTGCAGTGAGAGATGCAGTGAGAGGTGCAGTGAGAGATGCAGTGAGAGATGCAGTGAGAGATGCAGTGAGAGGTGCAGTGAGAGATGCAGGAGCAGTGAGAGATGCAGTGAGAGATGCAGTGAGAGATGCAGTGAGAGGTGCAGTGAGAGATGCAGTGAGAGGTGCAGTGAGAGATGCAGGAGCAGTGAGAGATGCAGTGAGAGATGCAGTGAGAGGTGCAGTGAGAGATGCAGTGAGAGATGCAGTGAGAGGTGCAGTGAGATGCAGGAGCAGTGACAGATGCAGTGAGAGAAGCAGTGAGACGTGCAGTGAGAGATGCAGGAGCAGTAGAGAGATGCAGTGAGAGATGCAGGAGCAGTGAGAGATGCAGTGAGAGATGCAGTGAGAGGTGCAGTGAGAGATGCAGTGAGAGGTGCAGTGAGAGATGCAGGAGCAGTGAGAGATGCAGTGAGAGATGCAGTGAGAGATGCAGTGAGAGGTGCAGTGAGAGGTGCAGTGAGAGATGCAGTGAGAGGTGCAGTGAGAGATGCAGTGAGAGGTGCAGTGAGAGATGCAGGAGCAGTGAGAGATGCAGTGAGAGATGCAGTGAGACGTACAGTGAGAGATGCAGTGAGAGGTCCAGTGAGAGATGCAGGAGCAGTGAGAGATGCAGTGAGAGGTGCAGTGAGAGATGCAGGAGCAGTGAGAGATGCAGTGAGAGATGTAGTGAGAGGTGCAGTGAGAGATGCAGTGAGAGATGCAGGAGCAGTGAGAGATGCAGTGAGAGATGCAGTGAGAGATGCAGTGAGAGATGCAGTGAGAGATGCAGGAGCAGTGAGAGATGCAGTGAGAGATGCAGGAGCAGTGAGAGATGCAGGATTAGTGAGAGATGCAGTGAGAGATGCAGGAGCAGTGAGAGATGCAGTGGGAGGTGCAGTGAGAGATGCAGGAGCAGTGAGAGATGCAGGAGCAGTGAGATATGCAGTGAGAGGTGCAGTGAGAGATGCAGTAAGAGGTGCAGTGAGAGATGCAGGAGCCGTGAGAGATGCAGGAGCAGTGAGAGATGCAGGGGCAGTGAGAGATGCAGGAGCAGTGAGAGATGCAGTGAGAGATGCAGTGAGAGATGCAGTGAGAGATGCAGTAAGAGGTGCAGTGAGAGATGCAGTGAGAGATGCAGTGAGAGATGCAGTAAGAGGTGCAGTGAGAGATGCAGTGAGAGATGCAGTGAGAGATGCAGTGAGAGATGCAGTGAGAGATGCAGTGAGAGGTGCAGTGAGAGGTGCAGTGAGAGATGCAGGAGCAGTGAGAGATGCAGGAGCAGTGAGAGATGCAGGAGCAGTGAGAGATGCAGGAGCAGTGAGAGATGCAGGAGCAGTGAGAGATGCCGGAGCAGTGAGAGATGCAATGAGAGATGCAGGAGCAGTGAGAGATGCAGTGAGAGGTGCAGTGAGAGATGCAGGAGCAGTGAGAGATGCAGGAGCAGTGAGAGATGCAGGAGCAGTGAGAGATGCAGTGAGAGATGCAGTGAGAGATGCAGTGAGAGGTGCAGTGAGAGATGCAGGAGCAGTGAGAGATGCAGGAGCAGTGAGAGATGCAGTGAGAGATGCAGGAGCAGTAGAGAGATGCAGTGAGAGATGCAGTGAGAGGTGCAGTGAGAGATGCAGGAGCAGTGAGAGATGCAGTGAGAGATGCAGTGAGAGGTGCAGTGAGAGATGCAGTGAGAGGTGCAGTGAGAGATGCAGGAGCAGTGAGAGATGCAGTGAGAGATGCAGTGAGAGATGCAGTGAGAGATGCAGGAGCAGTGAGAGATGCAGTGAGAGATGCAGTGAGAGGTGCAGTGAGAGATGCAGGAGCAGTGAGAGATGCAGTGAGAGATGCAGTGAGAGGTGCAGTGAGAGATGCAGTGAGAGGTGCAGTGAGAGATGCAGTGAGAGGTGCAGTGAGAGATGCAGGAGCAGTGAGAGATGCAGTGAGAGATGCAGGAGCAGTAGAGAGATGCAGTGAGAGATGCAGTGAGAGATGCAGTGAGAGATGCAGTGAGAGGTGCAGTGAGAGGTGCAGTGAGAGATGCAGTGAGAGGTGCAGTGAGAGATGCAGTGAGAGATGAAGTGAGAGATGCAGTGAGAGGTGCAGTGAGAGATGCAGGAGCAGTGAGAGATGCAGTGAGAGATGCAGTGAGAGATGCAGTGAGAGGTGCAGTGAGAGATGCAGTGAGAGGTGCAGTGAGAGATGCAGGAGCAGTGAGAGATGCAGTGAGAGATGCAGTGAGAGGTGCAGTGAGAGATGCAGGAGCAGTAGAGAGATGCAATGAGAGATGCAGGAGCAGTGAGAGATGCAGTGAGAGATGCAGTGAGAGATGCAGTGAGAGATGCAGTGAGAGATGCCGTGAGAGGTGCAGTGAGAGATGCAGGAGCAGTGAGAGATGCAGTGAGAGATGCAGTGAGACGTGCAGTGAGAGATGCAGGAGCAGTAGAGCAGTAGAGAGATGCAGTGAGAGATGCAGTGAGAGATGCAGTGAGAGGTGCAGTGAGAGATGCAGTGAGAGGTGCAGTGAGAGATGCAGTGAGAGATGCAGTGAGAGGTGCAGTGAGAGATGCAGTGAGAGGTGCAGTGAGAGATGCAGTGAGAGGTGCAGTGAGAGATGCAGGAGCAGTGAGAGATGCAGTGAGAGATGCAGTGAGAGGTGCAGTGAGAGATGCAGGAGCAGTAGAGAGATGCAGTGAGAGATGCAGGAGCAGTGAGAGATGCAGGGAGAGATGCAGTGAGAGGTGCAGTGAGAGATGCAGTGAGAGGTGCAGTGAGAGATGCAGGAGCAGTGAGAGATACAGTGAGAGATGCAGTGAGAGGTGCAGTGAGAGATGCAGGAGCAGCGAGAGATGCAGTGAGAGATGTAGTGAGAGGTGCAGTGAGAGATGCAGGAGCAGTGAGAGATGCAGGAGCAGTGAGAGATGCAGTGAGAGATGCAGGAGCAGTGAGAGATGCAGTGAGAGATACAGTGAGAGATGCAGTGAGAGATGCAGTGAGAGATGCAGTGAGAGGTGCAGTGAGAGATGCAGTGAGAGGTGCAGTGAGAGATGCAGGAGCAGTGAGAGATGCAGTGAGAGATGCAGTGAGAGGTGCAGTGAGAGATGCAGGAGCAGTAGAGAGATGCAGTGAGAGATGCAGGAGCAGTGAGAGATGCAGTGAGAGATGCAGTGAGAGGTGCAGTGAGAGATGCAGTGAGAGGTGCAGTGAGAGATGCAGGAGCAGTGAGAGATGCAGTGAGAGATGCAGTGAGAGGTGCAGTGAGAGATGCAGGAGCAGCGAGAGATGCAGTGAGAGATGTAGTGAGAGGTGCAGTGAGAGATGCAGGAGCAGTGAGAGATGCAGGAGCAGTGAGAGATGCAGTGAGAGATGCAGGAGCAGTGAGAGATGCAGTGAGAGATACAGTGAGAGATGCAGTGAGAGATGCAGTGAGAGGTGCAGTGAGAGATGCAGGAGCAGTGAGAGATGCAGTGAGAGATGCAGTGAGAGTTGAAAAAAACTGATTTGCTATTTACTGGAATGCTTTGCTATTTACTGGAATACTGGAATACTGGAACATTACTGTACACATACAGTTCCCAACCAAGAAATTTAGTGTAAAAACGGTGGATTGCCAGTTTTGCATGCAAATACCTGTAAAACTGAAACATCAAAGTCTATGCAGTTTTTGTAATGTGAACAATAGCCAGTATTTTGAAACCTGGTGTACTTTGACTGACTGCATGTACTATGTGAAGTGAAAACAAGTGTTATTCTTTGACAGAATAATTTCATTTTGAATCAGATTTCCATTGTTTTGGTAAAGTTAGTGTGTGCAGAGAAAGATGTGTTCTATTTTGAAATGAAGAGTTAGTATATATTTAACAAAATGTGTTTTTGAGAAGAAAATGATCCATTTGGCAAATTGTGTTTTGTAGGTGTGAGTCTGTGTTAAGAGTTTAGAAAAAGTATCTGAAGTATGGGTAAGCGCTTGTTAGCGATTGAAAAAAACTGTAATTTAATTAATAAACTAATTATATAAAACTATTGTCAGTGCACTACAAATAAACTGGTTCTATGCCTTTATTAATAAATCTTATTTAAAAAATACAATGCCTTCTGCATTTTTGTTTTGCTTTTCCATCCATTGTACCGAAATCGTACCGAACCGTGACGTCTGAACCGAGGTATGAACCGAACCGTGACTTCTGTGTACCGTTCCACCCCTAATGTACATACATGTTGCTCACATATTATGGTAGACCTGTTTGTGCTAAATAGAGTGTAATTACACCTTTGTCAGTAATTTGTTTATAAGCAACTGAAAAAAGCACAAATGTCAGTGCATATCAAAACATCTCAAGGAGCCCAAAAACACCTTAGACCCCAGAGGGTTAACGTGCCCGCAAAGCATCCCGGGAAGGCGGCGCTTCATTTGGAAAAATGCTGCGCGTCAAAAAGCTGGCCGATGCCCATCTTTATGCAAATTAATCCGTCAAACGCGACGCGTCTATCCAATAGAAGTAGTCTCTCGGGGGGCCTTTGTTCTAGACTGGCCACTGGCTCAAAACCACGCCCATAGCGGTAAACATGAGGAACGCCCATCAAAGTACAAATGTGGGGAGGCGTCGCAACACCACGCGACTGTCGTGTCGCAAAAGTGGATCTCTACCGTAAGACTCAGGCGCGGAGCTGTGGGCGGGCCTGCCCACATTGACAGCTGGCCCACCCAATCAGAAAAAAAAATACTTTACTCTGTATAGTTAAACATGGATACTACTTTATGTGGTGTATTTTATCTATAACATAAAAAAATATATATTTTTATTTCGAGATATTAAGTCGTTATTTCAATTTAATATCTCGTTATTTCGACATAATAACAGGGGTTTTCCAGCATTAAATTTTTTTGGCGGTCGCCAAAGCAAATTTTTGTCCCGCCTAAGTCTTTTTTGATCGGTGAGTGATGTAGAATAGAATGACTGCTGCGCTTGACTGGGCGCGTAATGGGGCTTTCACACAGGACGTGGAATGCGCTGCGCTGTGCTATGAAACCCATTCATTTCAATGGCTTGCAACGCGCGAAGACGTTCTGTTGCTGCGTCGACCAAAGCGCAAGCGCAGCGGTGCGCAGCTCGCACACACGCCGCGGTCAAAGTTCAAAATAGTTCAACTTTTGCCGCTGCGCTCTGTGACGATTACCAGCGCGGCCAATAGAAACGGGACATCCAAACAAACACGGAAATCAAAATGGATGAACAGCTAGCACTGTGCACGGGACAGATACATAGTTTACTGCTGACCGAAAGGAGGAACAAAAATCAATATAACTAACGTTATTATACTGACGTGTAGAACTCCCGCTTAAGGTTTTTGAAAACTGGCATAGCGCAGCGCAAATAGGCCTATTTCACAAAATGGCCGCCGAGACCGGAAGTAGGGTAAACTCTTTTCCGGTGAAAGCGCTAGCAGTTACAGTCGGAGGACAAATGCAGAGACTATAAGCGGTTGCTTACCTTTTTATGTTTCAACCCAAAGAAGAAACAACCCTATTGATCACTTCACAGCTTTTCGTGTTTTGCGGGTTTTCATGGAACAACCGGGGAGAAGTTAAATCACACCAGGCGCGTGTGAAGGAGGAGGCAGATGTTGAAATGGAGTGTTGATGCCGGTTGGGGACTGATGCCCTGAAAAAACATGTTTATATTGCACTTGATTGTTATCCGATTTGCACGTCATGCACTTTTAGTTATTATTATTAACTGTTGGCAAATTAAAATTGTTTGTAGAAGTTGTTTTCTGTAACTTTCTTTCCTTTTTACCTGGGTGCGCTATGCCAGGCCTGCTGTTTACTTGTGCAAGCAAGGGCAGCTGGGACATTTATTAAACGTATAAAATACTTTCCAAACCGTTACATATAGTCTTATAAATTCAGACGTTTGTTATATGAAAAAATAAACATATTAGAATGACTTTTAAAGTTGTTTGAACACGGAGCAGTTTTCCCGTGAGTGGGACTGGAAAACCCGGAGTGGATCAGGAGCGGAGTGATAACAGGACGCTTCTGTGCAGAGAGGAATGGGCTTTTGCTCCAGTCCAGGCTTTGATCACATCTCCCTAAGCAGGGTGAACACCTCGTCCTTCCGACCCATTCGAACTAAAATTAAGGCATTTATTACATTATTTGAGAAATATAAGCATATTTACGGCCTTAAAATAATGAAAAGGGTGATTTAAGACATAAGGACAGGGGGAAACCTGATATTAACGGAAGTTAACTTTAATCCCTTTATATATTATTTAGTGTATTACTGAATATAAAATGACATTATATACATTATATATTAGTAAATATATTCTAACATTTTTAAATATATGAAAATGACTTGTTTCTTTGCAAAAAGTGACTTGACATGTTTCATTCAATATATTGTAATATATCAACACCATATATTATTCTGTATGTTTTCAAATATACTTTTAAACCATTTAATATATTGATAATTCATATATAGGGAATATTTTCTTTTCATAAGGGGACCCCAGACAATTAAATATTATTTTGTAACATGATTTTTTTTAAAACATGTAATATCAATCACTTCATTCATGTTTTTAGTCTATTTTTTTATTTGCCTTAATTTCATTATTAGACATACTAGCAACGTGAGGCCAAATTCACTGTAAAGATGTACAATTCTTAGTTTCATTCATAGTAACATAAAAAAGGAGCCATAATCTAGTGGAAGATTGCTGCAATCTCCTGGACTAACACTTAATAACATGATTTTTTTTTAACAAAAGCCACTAGATTTCACTCATAGCCTACAATCAGACATCATTTCAATTTATTTATTTATTGTTTTTCGATATATTAACGTTAAATGTGAGCTTAGTCATCAAGTGTCATGCCATTTAAATGAATGGAACTTTTTTTATGTAAGCAAACGTCAAGAATTTGTCCAATTTCGATCTTTTCACAACTCCCTAAAAACAATCAACAAAACGGACAACATCGGATATTCTTACTTTTGTCAGATAACGTTATATGAATGACTGAGAGAGAAAACAAGCTGTTTAAATTCCATTTTGAGAATGAATGGCGATCGTAGCGGGCGGCGGCGCGACCAGAAGTCTTTTTTCCCCTAAAATCCACTGGATCCGTCTACGGCGCGGAACGTCAGCGCCACGTTTTTGATGCGTCTCTCGGCGTCAAAGTCCACTGGAAGCGAGTTTCAGCAGCGGAGCGTTGGTGACTTCTTCATTTTTCCACAGGGTGTTTTATTTTGAAAATCGACCGAATCCTCTATGCCGTTCTGTGTTCTGTGTCAGTCTATGGTTCCTACCAAGGATGTATTGGTGTGCTGTGCAATATAATTGGGATTCTGCACAGGGTGTTTATTTTGAAATTAACAGTGTTTTTTTTACTTTTATTTTGTATTTACGGTGCGGCTTGAACGCGGGTCCGTCAAAAATAGACTAGGCGCCTATCTTTAGCGAAGCGGCGCGGAGAGCAGCTTCTGGGCTGCTTCTGAGACGCGCTGCGTCCGCAGCTGGTGGACTTTAGAGCATTGACTATAATGGCCGCGATTAGCTGCGGCATCCGCGACGCTGACGTTCCACGCCGTAGACGGATCCAGTGGATTTTAGGGGTTTGCCGTCTGTGTCTGGCGTGATTTAACTTCTCCCCAGTTGTTCCATGAAAACCCGTAAAACACGGAAAGCTGTGAAGTGATAAATAGGGTTGTTTCTTCTTTGGGTTGACATAAACACCATAAAAAGGTAAGCAACAGGACTAAACCGCTTATAGTCTCCGCATTTGTCCTCCGACTGTAACTGCTAGCGCTTTCACCGGAAAAGAGTTTACCCTACTTCCGGTCTGGGGGGCCATTTTGTGAAATAGGCCTATCACGTTGTATCTGAAGGGCAACGCTGAACCCAGCGGCCAGCGCAGCGCATTCCGCGTCCTGTGTGAAAGCCCCTTAACAGAGCATGTGAGCGGTAATACTTCCTCCTGAGCGGAGAGCGCCTTTCTGAAGATTCCGCTCCGCTCGCTCCGTCTGCTCAGCGCCGCTCGCTCTACCCAAAATGCCCTATTGTGATTAGCTAGTTCGAGAATCGGTGAATTAGCTAAAGCAATAGTGCTTTGGTTATGGAGTTTAAATATTGTTTTAAGGAAGTTGCGAGCCTTATGCATAAATGCTCAGTAAAAATCACAGGTAAGAACGAGCAGGGAGGAGAAATTGAAAGGAGAGACTGTGAGAGTTAGCAAAGATTCATATTGGAATCTAAAGCGTCACATTGCCAGAAAGCACGAGGATGTGCTACGCAAACATGGTAGTGCAGCAAAAGGTGAGCTATAACGTTAGCCTATATTCAAAAATAAATTAATAGATAAATGGGTAAGGTAGCCTACTGAGCCCCTCTCATGACATGCAGACAAAAATATATTGTAATATACAAATTAACATTTCGTTCCCAACTTCCCATGAATTAAGAATTTGTTCTCTCATTTAGGGTGGCAACGAATTAAATTCGTTTCAACAAATTCTTAAATCGTTCCCTGGTTTAGTAAATCGTGGCCATGTTGAACTAATTCGTAGGCTACTCTCGTTTTATTAAAACAAGGAAACAAATTATTACAACGTGGTCACGATTTACTAAACCATGGATCGAAATAGCCTATTATATTGTTCATTTTGCACGATTTGAATAAAATGAGGAAATTAATTATTAAAACATGCTGACGTCAGGTTGGAACGAATTGTTAATTTGTTATGCAATCATCATATCAGTGCAACTAAAAATAACCTATAGCCAACACACAATATGAATTTGCCTAATTGTAGCCTATTTTTAAGTTGAAATTAGACAGAAGTTATTGAACCACTTGTTAAATAAAAAAAAAAAAAAAAAAACTGACCCGAATAATTAGGTAGGCCTATAATTTAGATGTAGGCAACAGAAAATTTACTGTACGCTATTATAATGTACGCAAATTTGTTTTTACAGAAAAAACTACCAATCAAAGGGAGATAAAGAATTTTTTTCCTCTCCTGCGTCCCCAGACTCCCCAGTTCTCTGTGTCTAATGCACGGAAGAAAGAATTAGATGACGCATTTTTTAAGATGGTTTACGTGGATTATGAACCTCTCACAAAAGGTGAACGTGAGGGTATGCGTCATTTTGTCAGCGTTGCCCAGCCCGGCTATACCACACCGTGCTACAGTACAGTACGTGACACTCTGATGCCGATTGCTCTTAGCGAGATGGAAGGCAGACTTAGAGAGCTGTTGCAGTTAGGAGATGGCTTTGCGCTTACTTTAGACATTTGGACAAACAGAAGAGGACACAGCTTTCTGGGTGTTGTTGCAAGTTTCATTGATGAAATGTTTAACAGTCACACTGTGCTGCTGTCCTGTGAACATCTTAAAGGACACCACACCGCTGAGAATATTTTCCAAAAATATGAAAGTATCTTGCAACACTGGAATTTACAACGGCGAGTTGTCAGGGTGGTGACTGACAGCGCAAGTAACATGGTAAAGGCTTTCGACCTCCCAGGGTTTGATGAAAGCTCAACTGAAGAGGAGGGTGAGTAAGAGGTCCTTGAGGAAGATGGCAGTGGCACAGAGGAAGGTCCACTTTCACCATTTCAGCCAGATTTTGCGCAGATCATAGAAAACATGAGCGCCACATACATCACTGAATCTAATCTGCATATGCGATGCCCCATCCATTTACTGCAACTCGCCATAAAGGATGCAATAAACGGTCATGCTGATGTAGACAAAATGATCACACGAACGGCAAAACTTGTAAAGAGTATAAGTAAAAGCACCTTAAACACTGAGGAGGCTGATAAACTAGGTGTGCGTCCCACCCCAGCATGTGTCACCAGGTGGAGCAGTCAGCTGCGCATGATCGAATCAGTACTGAAAATGTTTGAAAGAGACCCGCAATTCCAAAACAAGCTGAAAATTCCCGAGCACAGTAAGCTGACCATGAATGACGTACTACTTCATCTCCAAGCCGGCTAATGATAATGTTGGCGGCTGTATTGGATCCTCGTTTTAAAACTGAATGGATCATTAGAGATGGTACAGTGAGCAATCAACTCGTAGAGATTCGTGAAATGTTGGTAAAAGAGGCAGAATGCAGTGGTGTGGTGGAGACTGCGGTGGACACAGTGACTGAGGCTAGAAGCGCTCCCAAGAAGGCCCGCATTTTCGGCTCATATGAGAGCAACTCGAGTGTAGCTGACAGTGCCAGAGGTGAGATGGAGGAGTACCTGGGCTCAATGAGAAAAGGTCCACATGAAGACTGTTGTGTATTGATGTGACGTCATCGACGTCATCACGTACAAAGTAGAGATAAAGGACGGATGGAAGTTAAATCTGGTGTCTGTGTGGTTCGATCCGAAATAACTAGAAAGTATATAACATTGGCGACGAGGATGCTACAACAAGGACTGACTCGTTAGTTAAATCTGAAAGTGAGTTAGACGTGCGTCACGCCGACTAGTTTATCTCAGTTAACTGAAGTCTAGTGGAGATACAGCACGCGTTAAAGATGGACGGTACTGTTCCTAAGTTCGACTGCTACAGTGATCCAGCCACGTTGGGTCTGCGATGGACAAGATGGTTAAATGCATTCGAACTTTTTGCCGATGGAAAGGGTTTGATCCTGACTGACGATGCACCTGACGCTACAAAGCAAAGAAGGCGAGCCTTGCTCTTACATCACGCTGGGACAGATGTGCAGGATATTTTCTCCACACTCGCTGACACAGGAGGGCCAACTGGTTACGTGCAGGCAGTAACAGCACTGAACGCATACTTTGTGCCTCAGGTAAACACGGCGTTTGCAAGACAGTCGTTTTATCAGCTAAAGCAGAAAACGGGACAGACCGTGCAACAGTTTACCACATGTTTAAGGCAAGCGGCAAAAGATTGTGATTTTGGAGCTGATAAAGACAATCAAATTAGGGATGCTGTTCTGAGTCGGTGCAGCTCTGAATACGTGCGTAGGAAACTGCTGGAGGAAGGAACGGCTTTGACACTTGCTCGCACTCTAGAAATCGCAGCGCAGTGCGAACGTGTTGAACTGCAGATGGCGGCGTTGCACATTTCTCCAGACACTGAAGAGAAAGAGACGGTGAATCTTGTGTCCAGAAAAGGAGTGAGAGATCAGAAAAAACGAATGCAATATAGTAAAAGTAGTGCTGATTCAAACAAATCCTGCTACAGATGCGGACAGACAGGTAATTTTTGCAAAAGATTATAAATGTCCCGCACGTGGAAAATCATGCAGAAAGTGCAATGGAAGAGATCATTTTGCAAAAATGTGTAAAACAAAGGAAAGTGTAAGACAGACAGTGAAAAGAGTTGAATCAGATGTGAAAAATCAAGACTTTGCATTTGTTGTAAGAGAAGAGAGCAACATGGACAGAATAACATTTTTAGTTGGAGGTGTCAGACTGCCCATGTTAGTTGACTCAGGAGCAACAAGCAACATAGTGGATGAAGGAACGTGGGAAATGCTGAAAGAAAAAAAGATCAAGTGCAGCTCTGCCAAATCAGACAAAAAACTGTATGCATACTCAGCAAGTGAACCCTTACCAGTGAAAGGAATTTTCTGGTGTGAGGTCGGAATCGGAAAACGCGGCACAACAGCTGAGTTTACAGTTATTTGCGGGAGAGGGGAGCCACTGCTCGGAAAAGACACAGCAGTTAAATTAGGAGTACTGAAGATTGGAGCTAATGTTGCTGTGGTGAGAGATGTGAACTCCATGATACGACAGAAGTACCCCAAATTGTTCTGTGGAGTAGGCAAACTAAACACAAAACAAATTAGTCTGCACATAGACAGCACAGTGACACCAGTTGCACAGCCCCTTAGGCGTGTCCCATTCCACCTCAGAGAGGCTGTTGAGGAAAAAATTAATGAGCTGCTTCACATGGACATTATCGAAAAAGTCAATGGAGCAACCCCTTGGGTAAAACCAGTTGTCATTGTACCCAAAGCGAATGGGGAAATAAGGATGTGTTTGGACATGAGACAAGCAAACACTGCAATCATTCGTGGGCGGTTCCCGATCCCCACAGTGGATGAACTGTTGCAAGGTATGAATGGGTCAGTCGTTTTCAGCAAACTAGACCTGAAATGGGGGTACCATCAGCTGAAATTGACCCCGGAATCAAGAGACATCACCACGTTCGCCGTTCATAATGGCATATATAGGTTCAAAAGACTGGTGTTTGGAGTGTCATCAGCAAGTGAGCAGTACCAGCACGAAATAGCCACTGTTCTAGCTGCCATCGAAGGAGTAGAGAACATATCAGACGACATCATCATCCATGCACCTGACAAAGAGGCTCATGAGAAAAGAATGCATGCAGTACTAAAGAGACTGGAAAGCTGCGGCTTGACTCTGAATGTAGAGAAGTGCCAGTTTAACATGGACACTTTGGTGTTTATGGGCATGCTGTTGTCAGTGAAAGGCATAGGCCCGACGGCAGAGAGGGTGAGAGCAGTTGTTGAGGCAAGAGAGCCTGAAAACGTCTCAGAGGTGAGAAGCTTTCTCGGTTTAGCTGGCTATAGTAGCCGCTTCATACCCCAGTTTGCGAGCATCTCAGAACCTCTGCGCAGATTAACAAAAAAAGACACCAAATTTCATTTTGGAACTGATCAGAAGAAAGCTTTCAAAACTCTCAAAGTTAAGTTGGCCGAGGCCACAACACTGGCTTACTTTGACAAGGACGCACCAACTAAAGTCATTGCTGATGCTGGACCAAAGGGTGTTGGAGCAGTACTAGTTCAGGACCAAAGTGAAGGAATGGTTCCTGTCTGCTATGTGAGCAGGAGCTTGACAGAGTGCGAACAAAGGTATTCGCAAACAGAGCGCGAAGCACTTGCTCTGGTCTGGGCATGTGAACGATTGCACCCTTACGTTTATGGTCGGAAGTTTGATCTCGTCACAGACCACAAAGCATTGGAAGCAATTTATAGCCCTCGCTCAAAACCATGCGCACGAATCGAAAGGGGGGTCTTGAGATTACAGCCTTATGATTTCCGGGTGATTCACATACCTGGAACACACAACATCGCAGATCCTCTGTCACGTCTGCTGGGCCCATCAGCCAAAGGTGAGATGCACACACATAAAGCAGAGGAATATGTGCGGTTTATAGCAGTTTGTGCCACACCCAGCGCCCTGACCACCAAGGAAGTCGAGCAGATCTCAGCAAATGATGTGGAATTACAGAGACTGAGGACTGCTATTCAAACAGGTTGTTTTGATGACTGTCCTGCATACAGACATATTGCAGGTGAGCTATGTGTCATTGGCCAAATAATACTCAGAGGAACAAGAATTGTTTTGCCACAGTCGCTGCGAGGAAGAGCATTACAGTTGGCACATGAGGGTCATCTTGGTGTGGTAGGAACAAAACAACACCTGAGAACAAAGGTTTGGTGGCCCGGAATGGACAGGGCCGCAGAAAGACTTGTGAGGACATGTCATGGTTGTCAGTTGGTAGCGAAACCAGATGTTCCTGAACCACTGTCGCCCACAGTGATGCCTGAAGGGCCATGGCAAAACTTAGCAACAGATTTACTTGGTCCTCTACCGGATGGACATTCGATTCTGGTTGTTGTCGACTATTACAGCAGGTACTATGAATATGCAATCCTCAAGTCAACAACAGCAGAAAAAGTGATTGACCGTTTGGAAGACATTTTCAGTCGGCACGGACTTCCCTTAACAATCAGGTCAGATTGTGGCCCACAATTCAAATCCAGTCAGTTTCAGGCTTTTTGTCAGGTGTCAGGAGAACGGAATACACCATATCAGAACAACTCCAAAGTGGGCACAAGCAAATGGAGAAGTGGAAAGACAAAACGCATCACTGATGAAACGAGTACGGATTGCCCATGCTGAGGGCCAGGATTGGAAAAGAGAGCTACGCAAATATGTGACTGTCTACAGGTCCATACAACACGCCACAACGGGCAAAAGCCCAGCGGAACTTCTTTTTCAGAGGAAGATCAGAGGGAAGTTACCAGACATCACAACTCCACATAGTGACCTTGAAGCTCGAGACAAAGACGCGGAGCAGAAAGGAAAAGCCAAGATATACACAGACCAGAGACGAGGCGCTAAGACATCAGGCATAGCGGTTGGAGATCAAGTGCTTGTGAAACAGGATAAAACAGACAAATTCACAACAACATTTCACAGCACTCCTCACAAGGTTGTACGCAGAGAAGGTAACAGCGTTGTTGTTCAGTCACCCACTGGAGAAAAGTATGCACGGAATACAACATTTGTCAAGAAGTTTCTGTCTGCGGAAACACCAACATTGGATGGCGAAATGATATGTGCTCAGGAGCCAAGTAATGATAAGGAGCAAAAGGGAAGTGCAGAGGAATGCAAAGGGAACTGTGAAACATTTCAGAGAGAGGAACAGATTCCTAAACCTTGCAGACCCCAGAGACAAATCAAATTGCCTGAAAGGTTTAGAGACTATGTTGTTGAGTGACTGATAAAGGTTAGGCTATGTAAGAAGGAAAACAACTAAAAATCAGATTAAGAGTTATGTTGTGGTGCGATGCATCTGTTCAGAAAGCATTGCTGATGTTCTATCAAGATGTACAGTGTTACATGTACTGTGAATGTTCTGAACTGTCTTAATCTGTAAGAAAATGTGAATGTTTAATTTGGGTAAGTTCATATTCAAGTAGAGGGGGGATGTTGTGTATTGATGTGACGTCATCGACGTCATCACGTACAAAGTAGAGATAAAGGACGGATGGAAGTTAAATCTGGTGTCTGTGTGGTTCGATCCGAAATAACTAGAAAGTATATAACAAAGACGTCCTAGGATTTTGGAAAACCAATGCTGGATCAATCCCTCGACTAGTCAGGGTCGCCCGCAAAATCTTCAGCATCCCCAGTGGTTCTTCCAGTGCTGAGCGCGTGTTTTCCGCCGCTGGATTACTGTACCGGGCACACCGCATGAGCCTGAAACCTAATACTTTGTCCAAGCTAATGTTTCTAAAAGTAAATTCTAAAGTGATGTAAAGATTGACACGTTTTTAAATAGACCGCAATTACCCGCAGTTTTGGTCTATTTAAACTTTAGAACGCGCGTTTCTTTTACTAATGCCAGTAGCCTAAATCATCCAGGTGTGCTTTGATAAGGTGTTGTTAAGTGCATTTCACCTGTGTTTTATGAGCATGATAGTGCCAATCAAAGGGCACTATGTTGTTTTGTGAAGTTCTACATATCATTTCATCTTGTTTGTGTGTGCGTGTGCATGTGCGTTAATATGCCTGTTTTTCAACTGCAGTTATGTTCACGGAAATAAAATAACGAAAATCAAATATACCTTTTCAGTTATTGCATTTAATAGGCAAGTTTGCCAAAGGGCTAGACATGTTTTTTAATTAAGTTAATTTAATGCATTTAAATGAATAAAAAGAACAGACTTTTATTCAGAATCACCCCGAAATAACTTTTATTTACAATCCTAGCTACTGTAATTTATACATTTATTACAGATATTTATTACAAAGTACAAACAGAAAGCAAGTAGCCTACAGAGACATTTTATGTCTGAGCGGGATCTGAGCGGGATTTGTTTTACCGGTGAGCGTGAGCGATTCATCAGTGGAGCGTTCGCTTGGGACGCGAGCGACTGAGTGGAGCACACGTGCATAGAGCGGAATATTGAGCTGAGCGTCACACCGCACGTAGTACCCCAGAGTGCAGTCTGGACGATGGGGCGGGGCGACACGTGTCGCTCCGCCCACCCCCAATCGTATTGGTTTATAATACCGCAATCTTATTGGTGTAGACGATTCAGGTCTGAGCATGCACATTCCTTTAAGTACCATTTTATGAATGATTTGGCAGTAGTATTAACATAAACCATGTGTCAAAAAAGGTGTTTTATGACTTTGATTTATGGTTCTGAGGTTCCCCTGTCTCTGATTTATGATGGGTCGCTGACAGGCTCCGGTATGTCTAGGCTGCGCGACGCCATGTGACATCATCCGTGCCGATGTCCGGGGACTTTTAAAAACAAACAAACAGATCAAACAGATGTTAAATTTTTGACTGGTTTTTACGACTGGGTTAATGAACTCACACCTCGCAACTTGCCATTGTAGTTTTTATGGTATGAGGTGTGCCTTTTTCACAACTACGTAACTACCTACGTCTTTTGTTGCAGTTTTAAATAAGGTTAGGGGTTACACTGTTGAACACAGAAGACATTCTACGACTTTCCTGATACAATGGCTACTCCGAGAACTCCTAAAACCCCTAGAAAGGTTATGTGTATTTCGCCGACAAGAGGACCTGTTGAAATGAGAGAAGATCTAACTTTTGCTCCAAGGAAAAAGCTAAATGTTAGCTTGACAAGATTTCTTCATGAAGACAGTGCTCTTGTGAAACAGGATTTCTCAATGTCTGGTGGTCGTGTGGTGAGGTATGTGTTCGACAAGGTGATGCGTACTGTGAAACTCTACACAGGAGATGTTGAAGACGATTTTACATCACAGACCCCATGTGTGATTTTCCACAAGAAGGACTGGTTTCTGTTTTTCAACTACGTTTGGAGAGATTTGAACGACTGTGGTGATGATCCGTTGTACGTAGCCGAGTGGGATGGCTCAATTCCTGACACAAGATTTCGTGTGGTCGGGGACCATAGTAAAAAGTTACCAGACGATTGTGTTTATATTTACTGCTGCAACGACAAGACAAAGCTCTGCGAACGTGCGTGGCCTGTTCGTGAATCTAAGCATCACTTGTGCTACGACATGAAATTTTTGTTTCAGTGGAAAGATGTTCGTACGCTTGACAACGTATTTACATGCATTGACAAGATGTTTAGATGGTGCGACATGTATGACCGTTACAGTTCTGTAAAGATTAAATTGTTTCACCCTGAGCAGGGCGTTACCAACGCTGAAGACCGCCTCTTAACCCCACCCACGTATTACAGCCATTAAAAACGCCTGCAGAGCGGTACAATTGCTACATTCATTCACCATGTCTCAAGAATCTACAACAGTCTACTGCTACACCAACAACCCTGAGGCTCCCCCAGCGATGCCTGATGACAATGCTACGCCGCTGGAGCCCCACCCACAAACTTACGACAACAGTTGGTTGGATAAATTTTGCATGGATCTTGGATATCACAACATGACCTTCCTTACAACACCATACGGCAACACTGGTGCAATAGCTGGAGCTGCGGCCCTTGCTGGAATCGACAACACAGACAGTTGCATCCGCTCGGACGGATTCAAAATCATAAAAGCGACTGTTGTGGTCCTTCTGGAACACGTCATCAACAAAAAGCTGAAAGAAATCTGTTTGGGTTGTGAAGTGGATCACCCCAGTCAGATTAGACATTCCTGCCTGTTTGAACCGGGTCCCTATTTCTTTGACGCCTACTTTGAGGAACTGACACGTAATCTGGTGAAACCGGACCTTAAGCACATCGTTGCTCAAGCATTGAGCCGTTGTGGTTTAAGGGTTCACCCCCAGAGGATTCAAGGTTCAGTGGAGGCTATTTTACATGAACTGCGTGACGAAGTTTTCATTGTGGAAAAGCTTCGTGAAGTCAGAGAGAAAGTTGTGGACGTCAGCAGCGAACAAATTGTCTATGACGCTGTGGACAGCTGGAAAGGTATTGTCCAAGTTGAGTGACTGTAACACCGACATGGGGAATACGTGTTTTGCAACAGGTCTGGCAAAGTGTCTACTTAAACAACGTATTAGATGTGAGATGACCGGCTTGTTGTATAAGATTATTAATGAATGTGCCAATGTATCTGTTACTGTAAACAGATGTGCTGTAGATACCAATCGTTTTACAAACCTCATGAAACAAATGTCTGTTGTAAGAACTGTGTCAAATGAATGGACAGATTTGATGCGTTTATGCGTTAATGCTGGTGAACCAATTTGTGTGACTATCAGAAAGATTTTAGACCTGATGACTGAATGCGGCAGCTGTATTAGAATAGCTGATATATTGTGCTTGTGTACATATGTGACTGATCTATGTGTAGACATATTGACAAGAAACAATCAGGCCGATGTTTGTGAAATTATTGAAGCCCTGGTTGATTACATTCTTGAAAAAAACATTGTGATGTGTATAAAATTTTTACACTACATTGACGCTGTATGATACCTTTGTTTCCTTTTACTGTTTAAGAAATAAAAACCCAAATTACTTAAACCATCTGTGTTATTCTTTTTGTGGAGCGTGAAGTGGAAACATGTCAGAAGAAATGAAAAAGACTTATTACACACCTTCTAACCCTGGTTCTTTAGGGGGAAAAAACGCTTAAAAGAAGCTGTTTTAAAAGAAACGGGTGTTCGTTTAACCGATAAAGAGGTTTCAGACTGGCTCGCTGGCGAGGATGCATATACACTACACAGAACAGCCCCACTAAAATACAAAAGGAATCGGGTTTTTGTCTACGGTATCGACATGGAGTTCCAAGCCGATCTAGTCGATATGTCTGCATATGCCCCGGTAAATGACAACAACCATTTTTTGCTGACATGCATCGACCTCTTTAGTAAATATGCATGGACAAGGGCTTTAAAAAACAAGAGTGGTGTAGAGGTCTCTAAAGCTTTTGAATCCATACTGAAAGAGGGACGCGTACCACAGAAATTACAGACAGATAAAGGAAAGGAGTTTTTTAACAAACATTTTCAAAACGTAACAAAAAAGTACAATATAGCCCATTTCGCAACAGCCACAGAATTAAAGGCATGCGTTGTCGAGCGGTTTAATAGAACCTTAAAAGGTAGAATGTGGAGATATTTAACTGCTACAAACTCCAAACGTTACATCGACATACTTCAAGACATTACACAAGGATATAATGCGAGCCATCACAGAAGCATCAAGATGAGGCCGATTGATGTGGGGAAAGAAAACGAGTCTGTGGTGCTGCATAACCTATATGGTGATACCAGACCTCATAGTGTTAACCCCGTATTTAAATACAAGATTGGTGACGTGGTTCGAATTTCTAAAGTCAGAGGACCGTTTGCAAAGGGGTATGAGGAAAACTACACACAAGAGTATTTTACTATATCAGCGTGTATCCCACGAGAACCCCCTGTTTACAGATTGAGTGATTACGACGGGGATGTTATCGACGGCGTTTTTTATGCGGAAGAATTGCAAAAAATATTTGTCAGTAAAAACAAGACATTTAAAGTTGAAAAAATTTTAGATAAGAAGACGAAGGGTCGCAAAACATTAGTGCTGGTGCAGTGGCTCGGATGGCCAGCGAAGTTTGCGTCATGGATCGACCAGAAAGAATTAGTTGATGTACAGAAGCCATAAATACACACCACACACACAGGATGCATACAGTTGTATAAAAACCAGACATGGCTGAGGGTGGATTTTATGTCACACTACCCTGCAACGCTTCGCAGTCTGTATACCCTAATAATAAAATCTCTAATTATAGAACAAGACTGGCTACCACTATAAATATAAAAGGAGAATGGGAGGTGGGGCTTGTTCAAATTGAATATCCTAGAAGCTGGTACACCTTTAACAGCAACGACGCCGTTTTCGAGATAAACATTGGACCCACCACGACCGATGGTGAAAAGTACACTAACAGCTTACGCCATGGTGTAGATGTGAAGAAGACCAGCTTATCGAAACTACGCATACCAATAAAAACAGGGTATTACGACAATGTCCCATCTCTAGTTAGTGTAATAAATGATTTAGTAGCGCCTCATGGGGAACTCGGTTATGACCGCGTAAAAAACAAAGTATTTCTGAAAGCAAAACCTAACATTTCAATGACCTTCCATGGAAAACTAGCCATTATTTTAGGACTGAAACCAGGCGTCCCTATAGGAGATTCTATTCTGCAAAAAACAAACCCTGAAAAAACTAATTATGAAAAGGATATTGTAACATATGCAATGCATCAGTCGGACATACACGGTGGTTTCTATACTCTTTATATCTACACGGACATTATCCGTTACCAATCAGTGGGTGATGCTTTTGTACCGCTCCTGGAGTGTGTACAAATAACAGGGGACAACAATAGCACAGTCAGTGTTCGATACGACAAACCCCACTACGCGTCTATCAACAAATCAGTCATCACAGATATTGTTATAGAAGTGAAGGACGATCAGAACCAGTACGTCCCATTTTCTTACGGGAAAGTGTGCATCAAACTTCACTTCAGGCCTGTAAAACACTTTGTTTAAAATGGCATATTTCAACAATCACAATGTTGACCCTATGCGTTACGTTGCCTATTACCAGAATCAGGCAGGCAGCGGGCTCCCCGGGTATGCAGGAGGTGGAGTCATGTATGGGGCTGGTTTGGGGGGGATTTTTCGGGGGCTCTTTAGAATGGCTATACCCCTACTAAGACGAGGATTTAGCATAGCCAAGCCGCATCTTAAATCAGCTGCAAAAAACATACTAAGTGACGTTGTTAGTAATACGTTATCAAGATCTTTTAACAACAACTATGATGCTCAAGACGGATCCGGACTAATGGTAATGGCTCGCAAAAGAGCATCTAGGCCGCCAGGGGTGCGGAGGAGTGGCCAGAAGCAGAAGAAAACAAAACAACCTCCCAAGAAAACATCAGTTGTAAAACGCAAACGCAAGGAGACAGCTAAGCGTACTGCTTCAAAAAGATCAAGGAGCTCTGTTAAAACAATATTTTAAATCATGGCGTTACTACACAACATGACTATAAGAAATATTTTGCACAGGTCTGATCTGGATCACCATGAAAAAGCTAAGATGTACACAGGTGTTTTGCAGCGGTTTTTAACACTCACTAGACAAGGGGATAGAGATTCCGGTACATTAACATTAAGGCTACCACAGCCTAGTAATGTTGAAAAAGAAGACCCACCCGCACCAGGCCATGTGCGTGCCCATGACGATTTAGGTGATTTTGCAGATGAGATTTTAAAAAATATTCCACAGAGGAGTGTGAAAAATGTTCGTTACATTTTAGATAAAATGTCTAAAACTAAAGATGTTACTTCATGGACTGAGTCGGGAGAGTTTGTGTTTAAAGGCAGAACAATCCCTGGTTCACACATGCTTGACTTAGTTAAAAGCGTCACGGCTCCACAAAAGATTGTTGACGAGCGGAGACCTGGCGGGTGGCGTGAATTTCTGGAGGCTTTTGCTAGTTTAAATTTGCCATACTCTGTGGTACCAAACCACAATGTCAGACATGCAATTAACTCTTTCAAAACCAAATCGACCACGTCAATAACAGGATCATCTAAGAGGAGTAAGAAACAGAAAGACCCGAGTCGGTGGTTAAGTTTTTAAACTAACAGTTTGTATGTATTGTGTTCTCAATTTCTCTCTTTTTTTTTTGAGAACTTATGATGTGATGTATGTGTAATAAAAGTGGGGATAAAGAAACAAAATACCATTCTTTAGTTGTTTTTATTAAAATATTAAGCATGAGACATGAACATTTCACCCATTTGTACACACTGAACACATTTGAAAACATTTTCACTACATGGTGCTTGTTTTAGTTTTCTCACAAATGCTGACACCTTTTTGTCATTTTTAATAAAATCGTTGGTATACAATTTCATCACATAATCATAATCAAATCCCTTTGCCATGTGGTAGAGAAAGAACACACAATGTTGTCCACATGTATCTGATGAAAAATCTTGGACTTGCACAGTTGAATGTAGTACTTGACTAGAGTTGAGCTTTAAAAAGTTTTTGATAATCGGCGGAAAACCATGATAATCTGGTTTATTACCGAAGCTGTCGAAAAAACTTCCTACACCATCCTCATTTATGTAGATAGCCAACCAGTGTTCCCCTGGGAGTCCTGAAGGATGTGTATTGATCAAAACCATTGCTGGTAGTTTTCTTAAAGGGGTTTTTGGTAGGTAGTCACATGGTAGAACTCCAAGAAAATAAGTATCGCATGAAACCTTATCCATGACGGCCGTAAGCTGTATAGTGTTCATTTGAATGTATTAGTAGTAATCAACCAGGACCTGTCGGCGATTTGACACTTCAATCAAACTATCAAACAATGCATAAACAATTAAGTTAATCGTACGTGGTAGCGGCTGTCTAAAACGGGCTTCTAGTCTAATATTGCCACTTTTGATAAGCGATACGTGCTGGCTACACTCCTGATCCGGTGTGAAATTGAACGCATAGAGTGTATAGCCGTGCAGAAAATCCTCTCTATCGATACATAGAGGTTGGTTTTTAAGATGCCTTCCAGAAGCCAGCGCTAGCTGGTAAAACTCCCGCACTGCAGAACCATTTTCATATTCAGGTTGCAGGGGCTTCGCTGGGTACTGTTGCCCATCCAGATAAATGGCCAGAAATTCTAAATCATAGTTTTTAAACGCAAATGGGTTTTTATTATAGGCACCCACAAATGAATCATTATCAACCATAGCTAGAACCAGAGATTTTGGCAGAGTTCCTAAGAACAAGTTTTCTTGATTGCAGACACGTGAGCCTGCAGGTATTGAGAAGTTTTTCAGACACACTCTGTCGATGGGGTATTTGGCTGTGGTTGAGAGTAGAGCTTGTGCATGCCCCAGTCTCACAGCTGGCGACACAGACACTTTTTTCACAAATAGCGACGCAGACAGGATGTTTAGTTTATAGGCTGTAGCGTTGCTCCTCATCAGGCAGAATTCATCCTTACCTCTAGTCATTCTAATTTTAAGATCTAATCCATTGAGTAATAGTTTTTCCTGAAAGAAGATGTCACTGTGAACAGGCGCGAGTAGTTCGACCACATTACTAGCGTTGGTGAAGGCTGCTCTCTTTGTCAGCCCGCGATTTCCCCCAGCCGGGTCAGCCACATCCATATGGCCCACAGTGTCCAGGTAAAAGAGCCCTGCTGAGAAAAGCGTTTCAAGGGCGTCTTTACCATAATTGGTAAGACATTCTATCATACAGCGGTATGGGTATGTGCTAGAACTCTGTGATATAAGCCGATCTCCAAGCGACACATCCACTTGTGAAAAAATTGTAGATCCAGGGTAGTTCACAAGACCTACGGGATCGCCGTCTTCAATATCCGTCCCATCAGGATTAGTGATTTTGAGGCGCAAAAAAAGTAGTGTGCTGTTTAGATCTATGTAATCCTCCCCATTCCCCGCAATAAAAAATTCCAGCGGAGATGTGTCGGATATCGCTGATAGTGGTGGAACTTCTATATAAGTGTTTTTTTCAATTGCTGTTTGAGTTAGTGGTACAGTAAACAGATCCAGTTCAGTCTTTAAACACTCTTCTGACATGTTGTGTAGTAACGCCATGATTTAAAATATTGTTTTAACAGAGCTCCTTGATCTTTTTGAAGCAGTACGCTTAGCTGTCTCCTTGCGTTTGCGTTTTACAACTGATGTTTTCTTGGGAGGTTGTTTTGTTTTCTTCTGCTTCTGGCCACTCCTCCGCACCCCTGGCGGCCTAGATGCTCTTTTGCGAGCCATTACCATTAGTCCGGATCCGTCTTGAGCATCATAGTTGTTGTTAAAAGATCTTGATAACGTATTACTAACAACGTCACTTAGTATGTTTTTTGCAGCTGATTTAAGATGCGGCTTGGCTATGCTAAATCCTCGTCTTAGTAGGGGTATAGCCATTCTAAAGAGCCCCCGAAAAATCCCCCCCAAACCAGCCCCATACATGACTCCACCTCCTGCATACCCGGGGAGCCCGCTGCCTGCCTGATTCTGGTAATAGGCAACGTAACGCATAGGGTCAACATTGTGATTGTTGAAATATGCCATTTTAAACAAAGTGTTTTACAGGCCTGAAGTGAAGTTTGATGCACACTTTCCCGTAAGAAAATGGGACGTACTGGTTCTGATCGTCCTTCACTTCTATAACAATATCTGTGATGACTGATTTGTTGATAGACGCGTAGTGGGGTTTGTCGTATCGAACACTGACTGTGCTATTGTTGTCCCCTGTTATTTGTACACACTCCAGGAGCGGTACAAAAGCATCACCCACTGATTGGTAACGGATAATGTCCGTGTAGATATAAAGAGTATAGAAACCACCGTGTATGTCCGACTGATGCATTGCATATGTTACAATATCCTTTTCATAATTAGTTTTTTCAGGGTTTGTTTTTTGCAGAATAGAATCTCCTATAGGGACGCCTGGTTTCAATCCTAAAATAATGGCTAGTTTTCCATGGAAGGTCATTGAAATGTTAGGTTTTGCTTTCAGAAATACTTTGTTTTTTACGCGGTCATAACCGAGTTCCCCATGAGGCGCTACTAAATCATTTATTACACTAACTAGAGATGGGACATTGTCGTAATACCCTGTTTTTATTGGTATGCGTAGTTTCGATAAGCTGGTCTTCTTCACATCTACACCATGGCGTAAGCTGTTAGTGTACTTTTCACCATCGGTCGTGGTGGGTCCAATGTTTATCTCGAAAACGGCGTCGTTGCTGTTAAAGGTGTACCAGCTTCTAGGATATTCAATTTGAACAAGCCCCACCTCCCATTCTCCTTTTATATTTATAGTGGTAGCCAGTCTTGTTCTATAATTAGAGATTTTATTATTAGGGTATACAGACTGCGAAGCGTTGCAGGGTAGTGTGACATAAAATCCACCCTCAGCCATGTCTGGTTTTTATACAACTGTATGCATCCTGTGTGTGTGGTGTGTATTTATGGCTTCTGTACATCAACTAATTCTTTCTGGTCGATCCATGACGCAAACTTCGCTGGCCATCCGAGCCACTGCACCAGCACTAATGTTTTGCGACCCTTCGTCTTCTTATCTAAAATTTTTTCAACTTTAAATGTCTTGTTTTTACTGACAAATATTTTTTGCAATTCTTCCGCATAAAAAACGCCGTCGATAACATCCCCGTCGTAATCACTCAATCTGTAAACAGGGGGTTCTCGTGGGATACACGCTGATATAGTAAAATACTCTTGTGTGTAGTTTTCCTCATACCCCTTTGCAAACGGTCCTCTGACTTTAGAAATTCGAACCACGTCACCAATCTTGTATTTAAATACGGGGTTAACACTATGAGGTCTGGTATCACCATATAGGTTATGCAGCACCACAGACTCGTTTTCTTTCCCCACATCAATCGGCCTCATCTTGATGCTTCTGTGATGGCTCGCATTATATCCTTGTGTAATGTCTTGAAGTATGTCGATGTAACGTTTGGAGTTTGTAGCAGTTAAATATCTCCACATTCTACCTTTTAAGGTTCTATTAAACCGCTCGACAACGCATGCCTTTAATTCTGTGGCTGTTGCGAAATGGGCTATATTGTACTTTTTTGTTACGTTTTGAAAATGTTTGTTAAAAAACTCCTTTCCTTTATCTGTCTGTAATTTCTGTGGTACGCGTCCCTCTTTCAGTATGGATTCAAAAGCTTTAGAGACCTCTACACCACTCTTGTTTTTTAAAGCCCTTGTCCATGCATATTTACTAAAGAGGTCGATGCATGTCAGCAAAAAATGGTTGTTGTCATTTACCGGGGCATATGCAGACATATCGACTAGATCGGCTTGGAACTCCATGTCGATACCGTAGACAAAAACCCGATTCCTTTTGTATTTTAGTGGGGCTGTTCTGTGTAGTGTATATGCATCCTCGCCAGCGAGCCAGTCTGAAACCTCTTTATCGGTTAAACGAACACCCGTTTCTTTTAAAACAGCTTCTTTTAAGCGTTTTTTCCCCCTAAAGAACCAGGGTTAGAAGGTGTGTAATAAGTCTTTTTCATTTCTTCTGACATGTTTCCACTTCACGCTCCACAAAAAGAATAACACAGATGGTTTAAGTAATTTGGGTTTTTATTTCTTAAACAGTAAAAGGAAACAAAGGTATCATACAGCGTCAATGTAGTGTAAAAATTTTATACACATCACAATGTTTTTTTCAAGAATGTAATCAACCAGGGCTTCAATAATTTCACAAACATCGGCCTGATTGTTTCTTGTCAATATGTCTACACATAGATCAGTCACATATGTACACAAGCACAATATATCAGCTATTCTAATACAGCTGCCGCATTCAGTCATCAGGTCTAAAATCTTTCTGATAGTCACACAAATTGGTTCACCAGCATTAACGCATAAACGCATCAAATCTGTCCATTCATTTGACACAGTTCTTACAACAGACATTTGTTTCATGAGGTTTGTAAAACGATTGGTATCTACAGCACATCTGTTTACAGTAACAGATACATTGGCACATTCATTAATAATCTTATACAACAAGCCGGTCATCTCACATCTAATACGTTGTTTAAGTAGACACTTTGCCAGACCTGTTGCAAAACACGTATTCCCCATGTCGGTGTTACAGTCACTCAACTTGGACAATACCTTTCCAGCTGTCCACAGCGTCATAGACAATTTGTTCGCTGCTGACGTCCACAACTTTCTCTCTGACTTCACGAAGCTTTTCCACAATGAAAACTTCGTCACGCAGTTCATGTAAAATAGCCTCCACTGAACCTTGAATCCTCTGGGGGTGAACCCTTAAACCACAACGGCTCAATGCTTGAGCAACGATGTGCTTAAGGTCCGGTTTCACCAGATTACGTGTCAGTTCCTCAAAGTAGGCGTCAAAGAAATAGGGACCCGGTTCAAACAGGCAGGAATGTCTAATCTGACTGGGGTGATCCACTTCACAACCCAAACAGATTTCTTTCAGCTTTTTGTTGATGACGTGTTCCAGAAGGACCACAACAGTCGCTTTTATGATTTTGAATCCGTCCGAGCGGATGCAACTGTCTGTGTTGTCGATTCCAGCAAGGGCCGCAGCTCCAGCTATTGCACCAGTGTTGCCGTATGGTGTTGTAAGGAAGGTCATGTTGTGATATCCAAGATCCATGCAAAATTTATCCAACCAACTGTTGTCGTAAGTTTGTGGGTGGGGCTCCAGCGGCGTAGCATTGTCATCAGGCATCGCTGGGGGAGCCTCAGGGTTGTTGGTGTAGCAGTAGACTGTTGTAGATTCTTGAGACATGGTGAATGAATGTAGCAATTGTACCGCTCTGCAGGCGTTTTTAATGGCTGTAATACGTGGGTGGGGTTAAGAGGCGGTCTTCAGCGTTGGTAACGCCCTGCTCAGGGTGAAACAATTTAATCTTTACAGAACTGTAACGGTCATACATGTCGCACCATCTAAACATCTTGTCAATGCATGTAAATACGTTGTCAAGCGTACGAACATCTTTCCACTGAAACAAAAATTTCATGTCGTAGCACAAGTGATGCTTAGATTCACGAACAGGCCACGCACGTTCGCAGAGCTTTGTCTTGTCGTTGCAGCAGTAAATATAAACACAATCGTCTGGTAACTTTTTACTATGGTCCCCGACCACACGAAATCTTGTGTCAGGAATTGAGCCATCCCACTCGGCGACGTACAACGGATCATCACCACAGTCGTTCAAATCTCTCCAAACGTAGTTGAAAAACAGAAACCAGTCCTTCTTGTGGAAAATCACACATGGGGTCTGTGATGTAAAATCGTCTTCAACATCTCCTGTGTAGAGTTTCACAGTACGCATCACCTTGTCGAACACATACCTCACCACACGACCACCAGACATTGAGAAATCCTGTTTCACAAGAGCACTGTCTTCATGAAGAAATCTTGTCAAGCTAACATTTAGCTTTTTCCTTGGAGCAAAAGTTAGATCTTCTCTCATTTCAACAGGTCCTCTTGTCGGCGAAATACACATAACCTTTCTAGGGGTTTTAGGAGTTCTCGGAGTAGCCATTGTATCAGGAAAGTCGTAGAATGTCTTCTGTGTTCAACAGTGTAACCCCTAACCTTATTTAAAACTGCAACAAAAGACGTAGGTAGTGACGTAGTTGTGAAAAAGGCACACCTCATACCATAAAAACTACAATGGCAAGTTGCGAGGTGTGAGTTCATTAACCCAGTCGTAAAAACCAGTCAAAAATTTAACATCTGTTTGATCTGTTTGTTTGTTTTTAAAAGTCCCCGGACATCGGCACGGATGATGTCACATGGCGTCGCGCAGCCTAGACATACCGGAGCCTGTCAGCGACCCATCATAAATCAGAGACAGGGGAACCTCAGAACCATAAATCAAAGTCATAAAACACCTTTTTTGACACATGGTTTATGTTAATACTACTTTTGGCCGTATTAAAGAAATATTAAATGCTTACTTAACTCTCTGGGGTCGGCGGTCTCGCCGGCGATACCAGCTCACTTTTTTCCTTATCAGTGCAAAAGAGACTCAAATTTCTCTGTTAATTTTGATCTTACATATAAGTGTTGTACATCATTCGATTCTGTTAAGTTTTTTTTGTTTTTTGTGGAACCTCATAATAAAAACAAAGTGTTGTGCTTTTCGCCTAATAAAGAAAAATAAACATGATGCGCGTTCTGCGTTCTCTCTGTCAGTGAAGTCCATTCTGAAACGCGTCCGAAAAATCATCTGTAACTCTGCAAATACTCAGTCAAACAGGTATACAGGCACACAGGCATGAAGCCTGAATTATCTTCTTTTAAATGAAGTAATTTATATAAAAATGTATTTTCATTTTATGTAATCTGTACGAAAAGAGAGAGATGATAGTCGTTCTCGTCTCAGCTCATTAAAGTTAATTTGACCACGCCCACGGAGCGCGCGCTCTATTCAAACACAAATGCTCTGAGGCGATCCACGCGCACATCAGTTGGATAACCCACCGAAAGAGACTCAGATTTACGACGCTGTGAGGAATAATAGTACTATCTTAATAATAATCCTGGAAAAAATTACCTCAGATGTAGGCTACAGGTAGTTTCATTTGGAGGAGCAACGGATCCAGCCGAGGAAATAGGTACATTCTTTATTTTCAAGTGCTTTGTTCTAATCGCGATATGGAATAGTTTCTGTAAACAAAAAGACTGTTTGAATCGCGTTTTTGTGTTTGAATGAATGAACAGCTTTTACCTAACTATATTCCAATACTGAGATGAGTAAAAATCGACTGAAATATGTTGAAATAAAATATTATTGTATAAGCAACGTATTAAACTGCAAATTAACATTTATATGTCCTAATCATAAAAACGATGTTACATATGAAAGACAAGATGTCCTTTTTACTGTAAAATACTGCCACATCAAATAAGCTTGTTTGCTAAGATGTTATTATAGTGTTTGTTCGATTGTAAGCTATATTCAAACTAATTAATCCGCAACTGTGAAATATGTATGATAAAATGTATACTTTAGTATATAATACAAAGAAAGATTACATTTGAAATATAGTTAAAATTTTAATTGTTGTTGTAATTGTAACCTTTTTATTAAAATAGCAAAAATATATGTAGGCTACATATACACTCACCGGCCACTTTATTAGGTACACCTGTCCAACTGCTCGTTAACACTTAATTTCTAAGCAGCCAATCACATGGCGGCAACTCAGTGCATTTAGGCATGTAGACATGGTCAAGACAATCTCCTGCAGTTCAAACCGAGCATCAGTATGGGGAAGAAAGTTGATTTGAGTGACTTTGAACGTGGCATGATTGTTGGTGCCAGAAGGGCTGGTCTGAGTATTTCAGAAACTGCTAATCTACTGGGATTTTCACGCACAACCATCTCTAGGGTTTACAGAGAATGGTCCGAAAAAGAAAAAACATCCAGTGAGCAGCAGTTCTGTGGGCGGAAATGCCTTGTTGATGCCAGAGGTCAGAGGAGAATGGCCAGACTGGTTCGAGCTGATAGAAGGGCAACAGTGACTGAAATAACCACTCGTTACAACCGAGGTATGCAGCAAAGCATTTGTGAAGCCACAACACGCACAACCTTGAGGCGGATGGGCTACAACAGCAGAAGACTCCACCGGGTACCACTCATCTCCACTACAAATAGGAAAAAGAGGCTACAATTTGCAAGAGCTCACCAAAATTGAACAGTTGAAGACTGGAAAAATGTTGCCTGGTCTGATGAGTCTCGATTTCTGTTGAGACATTCAGATGTTAGAGTCAGAATTTGGCGTAAACAGAATAAGAACATGGAACCATCATGCCTTGTTACCACTGTGCAGGCTGCTGGTGGTGGTGTAATGGTGTGGGGGATGTTTTCCTGGCACACTTTAGGCCCCTTAGTGCCAATTGGGCATCGTTTAAATGCCACGGCCTACCTGAGCATTGTTTCTGACCATGTCCATCCCTTTATGGCCACCATGTACCCATCCTCTGATGGCTACTTCCACCATGTCACAAAGCTTTAATCATTTCAAATTGGTTTCTTGAACATGACAATGAGTTCACTGTACTAAAATGGCCTCCACAGTCACCAGATCTCAACCCAATAGAGCATCTTTGGGATGTGGTGGAACGGGAGATTCGCATCATGGATGTGCAGCCGACAAATCTGCGGCAACTGTGTGATGCCATCATGTCAATATGGACCAAACTCCCTGAGGAATGCTTCCAGCACCTTGTTGAATCTATGCCACGAAGAATTGAGGCAGTTCTGAAGGCAAAAGGGGGTCCAACCCGTTACTAGCATGGGGTACCTAATAAAGTGGCCGGTGAGTGTAAATAAATCTTAGGTAAATCTTAAAAGCTCAATATAAGCCTCCTCTTTAAATTATTTGTATTGTGTTTTATTAGTGACACATTTGGGATACATTCCCAATCTTTCTGTAAAAACAGTATGATAATTAACTGCACAATTACTAGAAATGTTTACATTTGATATTATACAATTTGCAAGCACAATTTGAAAAATAAATAAATAATTGGAACTGTGAACCAATTTTGTATTATATAGGCATATATATATATATATATATGTATATATATGTATATATATATATATATATATATATATATATATATATATATATATATATTATATATATATATATATATATATATATATATATATATATATATATATATATATATATATATATATATATATATATATATATATATATTGTCATTGCATTCTTGTGGCTCAGTGACACACCTGAATGAAAGGGTCATTAGTATGCAGCCCCATTATGCGCTCATTATGCGGGCCATTGTCTTCTCAGGTGTGAATCACCCCTGCGCATATTGCCTTTCCAAACAAAAAGTGTCATTTTTAAATTTAAACCAATCTATTGTTTTATGTGAATGATAAGGCAGGATGATTTTCAGATCATTTTGAAGAAAAAACTCTAGGCGACAACATCCATTAGTCAAAAGTCTTGTGGACAGATATTTAGTATGTGTTTTGTGGCCTTATTTCAGAAACTTTAAGTTTTAGTTTTTTCAATAACCACGCATAAACAATATTCTCTCAAAAATACAAAAATGTACATACATGTTGATAACACATTATGGTAGCCCTGTGTGTGCTAAATAGAGTGTAATTACACCTTTGCCAGTAATATGTTTATAAGCAACTGAAAAAAGCACAAATGTCAGAGCATGCCAAAACATCTCAAGGACCCCAAAAACACCTTGGACCCCAGAGGGTTAATCGTATAGCTATCTTATCGGTTTACCATGGTAATTTTAGTTAAGATCTATTGCTGTTTTATTGTACTTAAGACACAGAATAGATTAAGTTATTGTTTAAAAACGAACGCTTGGTGACAGCACCTGTAGGCCTACTTCAGTGAGATGTTTTACATTATAGCGCGTCATTCACTTGGCTTATACTTCTATCAGGATCGGTGGATCAGCACAAACTCGGGATTTTACGCAAAGGATGATAATTCACTGTAAGAATGTACCCTATAGCAGCTGATTTTAATTTTTAAAGCACGACCGTTTTTGTTGTCATTTCTTAACGAGATGTTGTCCAATGCGTGCATTATTTGGTAGACTACAAAGTGCAAAATAAAATGTTTAATGGCAAACTCATGTTTCATTGTTGTTTACCTGTTAATAAAATGAGGGCCTATATTGGTTCTGTAAAGCCCTATGTTATAGTTTTAAAAGATTCATGTTTTCTAATAAGTGTCAACTGGTTAACATAGCTACAACTATCTGTGACTGTGACATTATACAAATCCTATAATTTATTTATCCACCCCCGCATTACGTGTCCATGTTTTAATCTGCGTAGTATAGGCTACGGGATAAAAATTGTTTCAAATATTAACACTGTCACGGGTCTATGATGGAGGACTCAAATGCAGAATGAGTGTTAACAGGTTTTATTGACAAACAGTAGACAGAAGACAGGATGTGGTGGGAGAGGTGAACAGTCCAGACAATAGGCAGGGATGAGACACAATGACAGCCGTAGAAACTAGCCGAGCAGCACTTGTAACTAGCAAGATGACTGGAAGCTGGAGAGTAGAAATGGCAGAGCAGAATGAGACCTCAGAATACTAGCAGTAGCCAGACAGGAACTTGTAAGTACTCCAGCAAGGCACTCAGGGATCTCAGGCTCAGCACCAGGCTTCCTCCAAAGCCAAGAGTGTAAGCAGTCAGGGACACTCTGCTAGCAGGACTGGAACTAGAGACACAGAAGACAAGACCGATGGCAGAACTAAAGCACAAAACACTTCTACAAATAAAACACTGTAGACTTTAGTCTCAAGAAACAAACTATGTAGTACAACATCGGACGAACTGGCAACACATGGGGGAAAGAGCACACACATAAAGGGAGTTAACAAGAGTAACAGGTGAGAACACTTAGACAAGGAACAGGTGAACACACTCATGTAAACGAGGACTGAAACAAGGGAGCAGAGAACATGAGGAACAGGTGACAACACTCAGACAAACGAGGACTCAACTAGACAAGAAGGCGTGGTACAGAGAAACAAGGAGGCAGGAACAGAGGAGCACATGGCCAACACAAACACAACCATATGTTCAAGCACAACACAAACATAGAGACATGAAACAAAGACAACACAGACAAAGCTGCCAGAGCAAGACCCTGACAGTACCCCCCCATCTAATGGACGCCTCCAGGCGTCCAAAACAGGCATAGAAGTCCAAGGAGGCAACAACTGGGGAGGCGGGTGGGGCATAAACATAGAAGTCCCAAACTGACCAGGAAACACAGAGGGAGGGATGGGGCGGGTGGGAACAGAACCGGGTAAAAAGTTCAAGGCTGACAAAGGAGGTGCCGGCTTAGGGGAACCATAACCAGGAAACGCAGAGGGTGAGACGGGAGGAATGGGAACTTGATAGGAGGTACTCTTGGACACAGTAACTGGCCTAACTGGTCTGGACTTCCAACTGGGCTTGACAGACTTGGGGGCAAAGACATGACTAGCAGGATTGGTGAAGGTCTTGGAATCAGGTACAGGGACTGACTCAGGAGTGCCCTCCTGGGCTGCACTGGCGTGCTCAGGGACTGACTCGTCAGCGCCCTCCTGGGCTGCGCTGGCGTGCTCTGGGACTGACTCGTGAGCGCCCTCCTGGGCTGCGCTGGCGTGCTCTGGGACTGACTCGTGAGCCCCCTCCTGGGCAGCGGTGGCGTGCTCGGGGACTGACTCGTGAGCGCCCTCCTGGGCTGCGCTGGCGTGCTCGGGGACTGACTCGTGAGCGCCCTCCTGGGCAGCGCTGGCGTGCTCGGGGACTGACTCGTGAGCGCCCTCCTGGGCTGCGCTGGCGTGCTCGGGGACTGACTCGTGAGCGCCCTCCTGGGCTGCGCTGGCGTGCTCGGGGACTGACTCGTGAGCGCCCTCCTGGGCTGCGGTGGCGTGCTCTGGGACTGACTCGTGAGCGCCCTCCTGGGCTGCGCTGGCGTGCTCGGGGACTGACTCGTGAGCGCCCTCCTGGGCTGCGCTGGCGTGCTCGGGGACTGACTCGTGAGCGCCCTCCTGGCCTGCGCTGGCGTGCTCTGGGACTGACTCGTGAGCGCCCTCCTGGGCTGCGCTGGCGTGCTCGGGGACTGACTCGTGAGCGCCCTCCTGGGCTGCGCTGGCGTGCTCGGGGACTGACTCGTGAGCGCCCTCCTGGGCTGCGCTGGCGTGCTCGGGGACTGACTCGTGAGCGCCCTCCTGGGCTGCGGTGGCGTGCTCTGGGACTGACTCGTGAGCGCCCTCCTGGGCAGCGCTGGCGTGCTCGGGGACTGACTCGTGAGCGCCCTCCTGGGCTGCGCTGGCGTGCACAGGGACTGCGCTCTCTGGAGCAACGCTCACAGCAGCGGGCTCGGGGACCGCCTTCACAGCAGCGGGCTAGGGGACCGCCTTCACAGCAGCGGGCTCGGGGACCGCCTTCACAGCAGCGGGCTCGGGGACCGCCTTCACAGCAGCGGGCTCGGGGACCGTCTTCACAGCAGCGGGCTCGGGGACCGCCTTCACAGCAGCGGGCTCGCATTCTGCAGTCTTGACAGGCTTGGCAGAAATGTCTAGGGACTTGACAAGACTTGTAAAGACATTCAGAGAAGGCCTCTGCGGCAATGACAACAGGCAGCTTGGGAATGACCTCTGTGAACATGACAGGACTGGGAGAAATTGTCTCTGAGGGAATGACATTACTAGTCAATGGCTTAGAAAATGGTTCTACTGGAATTGATACCTCCGGAACCACTGGACCTGGAGCTTGAGAATGGAGAATTGTAGACTGTTCTGCACAGGCCTTTCCCTTCTTCGACGGGCTGATACTATGTGCTGGACAGCGTCTGTAGTATCTACAGCTAACTCAGCCAAACCAGGCAGAATAGCAGTGACCGTCGACTCAGCAGTGACTGAAACAGACCTAGCAGACTCTGAAGTAACAGGAACACTCTGGGTAGTTACTGGGAAAACAGAGGTTAAGTCGGCAGACTCAGAGATGGCTGGAACTGACGTAATAGTCTGAGGGAAGACAGCGGTTGATTTGACTGTGTCTTGAATAACAGATATTGACTCAGTTCTTAAAGTGACTGACCTGGATGCCTGAGAGATGATGGTGATAGGTTTGACTGACTCTGGGGTAGCTGTGGTGGACTGAACTGTCCTATTCCGTCTGAAACTTAGTTTCTTAGTGGAAGCCAGAGGAGGATCATAAATGTGACGAGACAGGCGAGAAAGGGCAGGGTGGTTGTTGAAAGCAGATTCCGGTGGACTTGGCGGCATTCCCTACTTACTGCGATTACCAAGGTACCTAGAGAAACCCCAGAAATCCAGAATACGGAGAGAATCCATCTCCCATGCAGGCAAGGGGTCATCCAGGCAGGAGTTAAAAATGTCCTTGAGAGCAGCATCATAATCTAGCCCCACAGACATGGTCCAAAAGAATTGGGCAAAACCCCCCACCTCAAAACCATCCTGGCGAAGAGCAGTGAGACCACGATGACGAGCCATTCTCTCCTGGATGTTAGCAGGTGGCAGGATCTTGATGCTCATTCTGCTGAGTCCTGAACTGACCAGTTCGTTCTGTCACGGGTCTATGATGGAGGACTCAAATGCAGAACGAGTGTTAACAGGTTTTATTGACAAACAGTAGACAGAAGACAGGATGTGGTGGGAGAGGTGAACAGTCCAGACAATAGGCAGGGATGAGACACAATGACAGCCGTAGAAACTAGCCGAGCAGCACTTGTAACTAGCAAGATGACTGGAAGCTGGAGAGTAGAAATGGCAGAGCAGAATGAGACCTCAGAATACTAGCAGTAGCCAGACAGGAACTTGTAAGTACTCCAGCAAGGCACTCAGGGATCTCAGGCTCAGCACCAGGCTTCCTCCAAAGCCAAGAGTGTAAGCAGTCAGGGACACTCTGCTAGCAGGACTGGAACTAGAGACACAGAAGACAAGACAGACAGGACCAATGGCAGAACTAAAGCACAAAACACTTCTACAAATAAAACACTGTAGACTTTAGTCACAAGAAACAAACTATGTAATACAGGGGTGCCCAATCCTGCTCCTGGCGATCGACTGTCCTGCACAGTTCATCTCCAACCCTAATCAAACACACCTGAAGCAACCAATTAAGGTCTTCAGAGCATGTCAGGATCACTTGAAAATTAAAGGCAGGTTTGTTTGATTAGGGTTGGAGATGAACTGTGCAGGACAGTCGATCGCCAGGAGCAGGATTGGGCACCCCTGATGTAGTACAACATCGAAACGAACTGGCAACACATGGGGGAAAGAGCACACACATAAAGGGAGTTAACAAGAGTAACAGGTGAGAACACTTACACAAGGAACAGGTGAACACACTCACGTAAACGAGGACTGAAACAAGGGAGCAGAGAACATAAGGGACAGGTGACAACACTCAGACAAACGAGGACTCAACTAGACAAGAGGGCATGGTACAGAGAAACAAGGAGGCAGGAACAGAGGAGCACATGGCCAACACAAACACAACCATATGTTCAAGCACAACACAAACATAGAGACATGAAACAAAGACAACACAGACAAAGCCGCCAGAGCAAGACCCTGACAAACACTCACATAGGCTAGCTGCATAACCATAAAAAAACACTGCTGTAAATCTGCGCAATTATAATAGGCCTATAATAAAATAAATAAAATACCCAGCAGAGAATTAAGTGATATGAACATGTAGGTATATTGCTTAAATACGCTCTTGAGCACATAAATAATAATATTTGCTATAGCCTAGATCGACATAATAAATCTGTTTTAGTAAATAAATATTTATTTATTTATTTTCACATTTCAGCACTGCACGGTTTTTATTCCTTTTGTAGCCTATGCACAAAACCCAATGGCCAGGGCTTGTACGCTATTTGGTAGCCTATCATTGTCTTATTTGTCACCGTGGTTTTGCTTTAAAATAAAATAAAACACACTTTTGGATTTATACAATGTTTTACTGAAATACAGTGAATTATCATCATTTGTGTAAAATCCTGAGTTTGTGTTTATTCACTGATCCTAATGGAAAAACGAAGAAGCATTTACGAATGATGTAAAATTCCGGAGCCCTGCATGACATGCGGAAAAATATTGTCTAGCCTATATCAGCCTATAGAAATGATCTATCCTTCTATGCCAGTAATTTCATGCCGTCATGATCATTGCTCACTAAAAGTGGCACTGACTTTATCTCCAGGGTAAATTAATAAATATAGTATATGGGCTAAATCTCAAACAGTGTATCATCAGCAACATAGGCTATTTCGTGATATCGCCCTAAAACTGCTCAATATTACAGCCTATAAGTTTACAATATTACTTTTTGTAAAGCTGCTTTGAAACGATGTGAATTGAGCGCTATACGAATACATTTTGACAGGAACTTCATCTAACTTGATTCGTAAATTCATCAAAACATTATCCAATTGATCGTTACTGAAATCGCCATGGTTATAACTTAATATTTCTGTAGTAGGCTATGGCCAAACAGCGTCGTAGATCATCCATAAACTCCTACCATAGACTCGAACATAATGGAATGCGCATGCTCATGCCTTAAGCATCTACGCCAATAAGATTGCTGTATTATAAGCCAATAAAATCGGGTGTGGCCTAAAAGTGTCACCCCGCCCCATCGTCCAGACTGCACTCTGGGGCTACTCCACCGCTCCGCTTCGCTCACATGCTCTGGCGCGTAACGAGCAGAGAGAGCACCCCGGCCGCGCGGACGAGCAGAGAGAGCACCCCCCGGACAATCGTCTAAAAAGCGTTCCACCCATTCAGCTGACATAAACCACATTTCAATAAACGAAAAAACCTATCCAGTGATTAAATGTTTTCTGTATTGACGCAAATCTTGTGCGATGTCCTAAACTGCCGAGATAATCACACAAGCGTAACGTGGCTAGACGTCCACTATAGGCAAACGAGTAATGTTCACTTTAATGAATAGTTAAAACAACTGACCTGTCCAACACTGAACTCACAAGACCTCTGAATCTGTGTATAAAAAAAAAAAATCGGTAACACTTAATTATATTAGTTAACATTTACTATTAACAAACTGCACTTCTACAGCATTGTTAATGTCAATATTTAGAGAGTCTGTATAGGCCCACTATATGTGTTGTAGCCATTAAATAAGCGCATTTATTTTCATTTTTGTTAAAATATTATAATGTTGTTGTTGTTTTTTTACATCTATGCTGATTATGAAAATTGAACAGCATGCGTAAAATGCGCAATGTATCGGAAGGTATATGGGTCAGACATGATTTTGACCACTAAATTAAGTTTTGTTTTGTAGAAAGCCTTTCTTTAAAGTGAATTTCGTTTTGTATAAATTGTATCTTAATTTTAATCAATTTTTCATCAACCAATTGCCTGGATATAATAAATAAGAAGCAAATATAGCAGACAATATGATCATGGAGGCGCGGGCGCGATTGCATTGCACGTGAACTGGAGCACATCTCATCATACATTTTATCCTCGACTTAATCCAGGCCCACGGTCCATCCGGTCCAGCAATAAAACCATCTAAACTCAAGCGTCACTTTGAGTCTAACCACAAAGATTGTACAGATAAACCAGTGTCATTTTTTGAGAGAAAACGTAATGAGCTTGAGCGACACATGAGTAAAAACACCTCACAGTTTTTTATGCCCGGTGAAAATGCAAAGGCTACTGAGGCATCATACAAAGTGTCTCTACTCATTGCAAAAACTGGAAAAGCCCATTCAATTGGAGAGACTCTAGTTAAGCCTGCTGCAGAAGTTATGGCAAACGTAATGCTAGGGAAGAAAGCTAGTGATGACATGCACAAAGTACCTCTGTCCAATGACACTGTCCAGCGACGCATAACTTCAATGTCCGAAAATGTCCAAGAGCAGCTGATGACACGATTACACCAGAGTCCCTTCTTTTCTCTTCAGCTGGACGAGTCCACGGACATTGGTAACGAGGCAAATCTTCTGTGTTTTGTGAGATACATCCATGCGCGCTCAGTCCACGAGGATTTTCTCTTCTGTAAATCCCTTCCAACGAACACCACAGGAGAAGCGATCTTTGGTGCACTAAATGCCTTCATTGTGCATAACAACATTGACTGGAAATGTTGTGTTGGAGTTTGCTCTGATGGTGCAGCTGCGATGACAGCCAAACACAAGGGCCTGGGAACGCGTGTATGTAATGTTGCTCCATCCACTGTGTCAACTCATTGCTGCATTCACAGAGAACAGCTCGCGGTGAAAAAGATGCCAAGTTGCCTTAAAACTGTTTTGGACGAGGCAGTTAAAATAGTCAACTCAATCAAAGGCAAGGCCCTCAACTCGCGTCTTTTTAAATTCCTGTGTGAAGAAATGGGGAGTGAGCACACAAAACTTCTGTTCCACACTGAAGTGCGCTGGTTATCCCGTGGCAAGGTCCTGTCTCGTCTCTTTGAACTGCGCGATGAAGTAAAATTATTTCTGCACCAAGCTGATGAACTGTATGATCGACTTCATAAGGCTTTCAAAACTAGCCTATCTTGCAGATATTTTCAGCACGCTCATTTTGCTCAACTTAGCACTGCAAGGAAAAGCGGTCACAGTCTTCACTGTACAGGACAAACTTAAAGGGGCCCGCAACAAATTAAAGCTCTGGTGCGCGCATATCGATCGCCGTGAATTTGACTGTTCCCCACTCTAGCGGACTTTCTTCTCGAAACTGAAGAGACCCTGGGTGACGAGACGACACCGTCACAGCCATAAAGGAACATCTACAAGGCCTTCACATGCAGCTGGGAAAATACTTTCCTGAGCTAGATGTGGACTTTGAGTGGATCAGAAATCCGTTTGGCGACATCATTGAGCATTGTACCAAGCTCTCAATACAAGAAGGCAATAGTCTTGTGGCAGGGCCGGATTAACCATACGGGCAACTGGGCAATTGCCCAGGGGCCCAAGACCTCTAAAGGGCCCAGGGCAGCAAGGGCACGAGCAAAATACTGTATCTGGTAATCTCCCGCTGTATATTAAACAAACTGTCAACACGGGCTTTTGCGCTGCACAGAGAGACGCTGCGCTGCCTATGACTTTGAACGTGAGTCGAGAGCATACATTTGCACTACGTGCCTGTCTTTTAAGCAAAAAGATACCCTTCACTAAATATCTACAGTGGCGTTTATTCCCGCACAATAATAGAGATGCATTGACTTTGTGTCTTCTCCCGTCCTGCAGGAAAAAACACGAATTTGTATTGCTGTTATTAAAGAGATTCATGGGGTTGTTGGTTTCGTTTCCCTGGCCTGCATGTATTCTGACGCACTGATCAGGAAGATGAATAGTAGTCCAAATGTCAGACTTGCCTTGCTTAGGTTTTGTGCTCTAAATACCTCGTTTGAGGTTCTTTTCCACATCATTGACATCTCCATCATGTCGCTAGGCTATCTCCCGATCCCGCAGTTGTTTTTTTAACCGCCCATTCCTGCCCGCAGCAAAGTTAAAACCGCCCGCTCCTGCGAGATTTGCGTTGGGTCCCAATGCAGCCCTCTAATCGAGATATATCCAGCTGCAGACCCGCAGCACCACCAGTTTCAGAACCCCAGCGCCAGAACCGGAAGTGAGGGAGGGGCGGAATTATTTACAATGACACAAGCATGGTTCTTTTTGCAAGTATTTAAAAATATTTAAAATTGTTGCACCTTTTAAATAATATTTAGGGTATGTTTCTTTTTGCAAGTATTTAAAACTATTTAAAATTGTTGCACCTTTTAAATAATATTTAGGGTATGTTTTTATTACACAGTGAGTCATTCTCTCTCTCTTTCTCTCTCTCTCTCTCTCTGTTAAGCGCCCTGTCATGCGCAGCAGTCATTCTACTCTACATCACTCACCGATCAAAATAGGCTTTGGCGGGACAAAAATTTGCTTTGGCGGCCGCCAAAAAGCGGACAATCTGACGGGTTTTAGAAGATTAAATTCAACCTGAAACTAAAAAACAGACCCGGCCTCTATTTGAGACCGGCCTTTACCCAGACCTGCAGCCACACCAGGCGTGTAAAGAGACAATCGTCTATTTGGGACTCGGCTATTATTTGAAGTTTTACGGTACATTTTTATTGTTTCTTTTAAAACAATGCCGAATTTTCTCTCTCTTTTTAGATTTTTGACATTATTTTACATAAAGAAAAATGCATGCTGCACATGTTCTTGTGAAATAAAGCATATTTTATATAAAATGCCCATAAGTTTCAAGCATTATTTTTCACCATCATGATCAGGAAGTAACTCTCATATAATACAATGAAACGGATAACTATATAGAATTATATTACACAAAATCAATGTTTTAAGATGCTTATTGTACTATACCTTAATGTATCATTATAATACGTATAAAGTATGACGTTTCGTGTGTAATAATGCCGTTTCGTGTCTAAGCAAATAACGCACCAAAACGTTAGGTGGCGTTACTCGGTTTAGAACGTAAGCTCCGCCCCTCACTTCCGGTCCTGGCGCTGGTGTTAGAACGTAAGCTCCGCCCCTTACTTCCGGTTCTGGCGCTGGGGTTCTGAAACTGGTGGTCTGCAGCTGGATACTATTGCTCTAATCTGGTGTTTTCTCCAAAATAAAAGCTCAAGGGTTTATTTCTTGCAAGTGAA
>JARWKJ010000017.1:40414101-40416601 GCA_029959095.1 Rhinichthys osculus
CACACGTGATAACGTTACATGTATTGATATTTTCATCTATTGATGTGTTCAGCTTTATCACAGGCACAGCGATATTAGTGTAAACCCTGACTAAGAAACTCTTGATTAAACATTATAATTCTTATTTCTTAGCAGTTGTTCTATTACATTCAGGATGCTGTTGGCCTTGATGACCTCACTGTGATTTACTCCTCTGTGTTTCAAGTTTTACTCATTTACAGTCAAACCAACATTTATCCAGACTCCTTCAACATTTCTCAGTTTATTCGCTATAGTTTAGACAATGGTGATAAACATGAGCAGAACTCAGTTCTCAGATCAGTGGATATTTGACTGGTTTTGTCCGTCCTTCTGTTAGACTCTCACACATGAGTTATGTTGAATATCTGTCAGCTGGTAAATTTAACTACACAATTAGATAATACCAGTTTAGCTCAACCAGTGACCAAGCAATGCCTCATGTTGTTCAGTGTGTGTGTAAACAGAGCATTAGCAGTTACAGAAAACACACTTCAGCAAAACATCATCAGCTCAAAGTGGAGGAATAATGTTTAGTCCCAAATGTCACTGGTAGTCACTGTGTGTGAAGAATATTTGTGTATAATATGTCACAGTTTACTTTATTTTGCTCTCCTCACTTACATAAATGAACTATAGTGTCCTGATCACACTAGTGAGAAAATATCAAAAATGATATCTGGATAATGTTTGGACTGTGTGAGGGAAACGGCTTCTCCAATAGGAACAGGTGTGGGGCGGGGCTTAGTTTAGTCCAGTGAGATTTGATTGGCTCGTCACGAGCAGGGATTTTGCTATGCTTAATATGATCAAATATTAGAGCTGTGACAAATATTTGGTTGGTGCGCGATTAGTTAATGCATCCCTAGTTTATACACCATATATAGACCCTTAAAGTCCCCCTGTGGTGTAAATCCAGCGTTTAATGTTGTTTATGTGTCTATGTGGTGTTTTTAATACGCTTTAAGACACACATGTGTAAGTTCATAAGTCGACAGCATTGCTGAGTATTTCCTCCTTAAAACTGCAGTGAACCAAAGACAGTCTCAAAAACACGGTTTGAAATCGCTGGTGTTTCTGACGTCACAAACGACCTTGTAACCAATCCTGTGTGTGTGTGTGTGTGTGTGTGTCAGGGCTGATGGCGTCTGGGGACGGAGGCGGGGTGGACTCTAAAGCGGAGCTCAGTGCTTTACTGGAGCAGTGGGAGAGAGAACAGCAAGCGGGATCCGGAGAACTGCTCAACATACTGACCAAGTGAGACACACGGAGACTACAGTAGGGCTGCACGCTCGTGGACAAATCATCATCACCGTTATTAAGATCAATATTGAGATCACGATTAATTATCACGATTATTGGTTGATTTTAACCAAAATAAATGTTATTGTCACATAGGCTGATTATAGTGCTTTCTCATCCATATTGTGCTATTCCTGCTAATGTACAGATGTGAGCATCAAACAAAATCTTATTCACCAAAATTCAGTGCCAGTTAGCTAGTGAACTAGCGCTTCATATCCGCCTTGATAATCAATACGCACATGGTTATAAATCTATCAAAAAGGTACGCTAATATCGGCAGCCGTGATGCATCATGGTCAGTGTCGGGTGTGTGATGCATTACGGGTTAATAATTATTATTATTGTAATTTTTTTTGTGATTTGTTCTCCATTTGAAAAAATGTATTTAGCCTTTTGTTATTAATATCTCTGCTGTTGTTATAAATTAAAAGATGTAACTGAGTTCTAAGCTACTTGTTTTGTTTGTTTTTTTGTAAATGCTAGAATTATTTTTACAGTATTTTTTTGTTACCTGTTATTTAAAGACACTTGTGTGACGGAAGCACTTTTTTGCACTCTTTTGGACTCTTCTTTATGTAGAAGCAAGTGAAATTACAGAAATTACAATATTGATTAGTGTGATAATAGTCAAAAACAGAAATAAACAAATAAATATCGGATCTGTATATCGTTTATCATGGAACATAAACATGCCAATAATCAGTATCGGTTATAATAAAACACAATATCGGTGGATCACTGAACCGCATCTGAGACATCGAGAGTAGAGATGTATTAAAGTAAACATATCTAATTAAAGGTAGAGGTCACCCAAACATTTTTTAAATAAATTAATTTGCATTTGCTCACGTCGTTCCAAACCGTAAGACTTCATTTCAGTTTTGAAACACAATTGTATTTAAACTAATTTTGTTACATTACAAATGCAATGAAATTTAACATCAAAATGTGACGTCTAACCTTAAAATGTGTGTTGTAATGTAAAGACTTTGGTCAGATCAAGAATAATTTATGCAGTTTTATATTATTTATTTGAAAGAATTACCGAGGCTATCTCTATCCATGTTCAACCGGCCGAGGTGTGGCGTTTAGAAGGGATTTGCCGATATGTAATGTAATACTTTTAGAGTAATTAGTACAGAAATCACACCATTGACGATATAATTCATAGCTAATA
>JARWKJ010000017.1:40421601-40559101 GCA_029959095.1 Rhinichthys osculus
ACGTCTTTCCACGGTTGAAACACTGATTGAGCGATTCCATGTGAAAGATACGGATTTCGATAAGTTGTACTCTATCTTTTAGCACACTTTCAGATGCTCTTTCATGTTTATTTCGCGCTGTAACTGGTATTATTAAGGCGGAAGAGGAGATCATGTGCGCGCCGCGCTGTTGCTTCTCTTGAGCTCGAGCTGAGCCAGAGCGATCTCACGCCACAGCGCCAACAACACACTATTTATGTTTTTGAATTTCCTAAGAAAATGGACCTAATTTGAAATCTGAGACTTTGTTTCATATCAATAATAACAAAGCACAAAGATTATTGCGATTTATTGGATGGGATGCGCGCTACAATGTTCCATTCATCCATCAACTGAAAACAGCATAGCCCAACGGTTCGTAAAATGAGAATCGATTAAAATCGAGAAATCAATATTTTTCACCTAGCCCTAGTTCAAGTAGCCTACATTTTTAAAAGTTTCTTCGTCGTCTGTTTTCCTGCGTTTATTTAGCTGATGCTGCTGATTGCCGTAACTGATTCTCTGGTGCTCACGTCGCCATTTATTTCAATCACAGTCAGCACGGAGCATTTTAGTCCTACAGGAATATCTGAACCACAGCCAATCAGAGGCAAAGACCCGCCCAATCTCTATCTCTGATTGGTTTAGACCACGATATGATCCAACCATGCGTGCAATGAGAACAAAAGACTCGTTTGTGGAGAGGCAACGGATGCGATCATGCGAGAACGTTATTAGGTGCACTGGTGCGACCTAGGAAAAAAGTTTAGTCGCACCCTTACAAATTTTGGTCGCACTCTAGAGCCCTGTATAATATTGTAACAAACTGGCATTTTGACAATTCTGTGTGTATTTGACCGTTGAAGGGCAATGAGCCACAGAAGAGGACATTTTAATAACTCTCTTCAATGTCAAGCACATCACAGTCTTTATCGTGTCACTCATCTGCAGTCCAGATATGTTTACTCCCACCGTGATATGAACAATATTCGATCAGCTCTCAGTGTCGTGATGCCGTGCTGCTGTACGGATGTGTCATGACGTCATGCATCTTTAACCCCTGTAAATAAGCCTGTTACTTAGAAGTGCTGCAAAAGTGTAAAAAAAAAAATACGTTTCAATCAAAATACACTTTTTTTTTTTTCCAGATTTTTAAATTATTGTTTGAGAGCTCTAACCATTTGAGTGTGTTTGGGAAGGATTTCCATATCTTTCTACGCACATTTTCATCAGAGTTTTTCTTTCTTATACAAAGATGTTTTATTTGGTCAGCACAACTTTGATAAAGATATTTTTTCATAAACTTATTAATTCTTCTAGCTAATTTTTTCTTACACAAATGTAAAGTTCAGGGTGCTAAGCCCTACTTTTTCATTTTTTGTTGTAAGGAACTTAAATGCTAGCTGGACACTCCTTACATCCGTCCACAGCCCTTAAGACTGTCTCGCGGTGTCGTTTGTATGATATTTCCTGATTTTAGAACCTGTAATTGCACTTTTAACTGTATTTCCCCAGGCATTGATCATGTATAGCCGCGTTTCCACCAGGAACGGTGAACTTTGTGGTGTTACTCTGTGTGTTTACACCGCAGGGTCTAATGCAGTTCGAGGAAATATTCCTGCTCGCGAGAGGTGTTGCCAGAGCCGCTGAAAAACAGTTGCGACACTCCCATAGGCCGCCATAGGAACTCTGGAATGCCGAAGTAACGCGTGTCGTGGAGCGGCCGATAGTTCCAAACACTGATAGTTCCAGCATTGAACCCCATTCATTTTCAGTGCTTCCGAAGTATGCTCGCTGGTAAATTAATGAAATTACTGTATTTTTTTTACTTTTACACACATTAGCCGACCTCTCGTGAATCTAGTCAGTAGTTATATTTTATGTAGTCAGTTTTAGTTAATGTTTATTGGAAGATAATAGCCTAGGTTAATTGCAGCGATAGCTTACGTAAAAATAATTATATATATATATATATAATTATACACACACACACAATTCATTTATTTAAATGGGTTAGGGTTATGCATATGTGTTTGTGTTATAGCCTACATAATATATGCATTCATATATATATGTGTGTGTGTGTGTGATTGAAACGTGTACTGTACACAGTACATGATCGTATACATGTATTTGTGTGTTTTCTGATGAATGGTTTAGTCTATGATTAGGGTAGGATGAAGGGGTACATTAGCCATACTGAAATGAATCCCGTTAACAGTTATGGATCGTATTTAGGAACATGGTTAATTCACTCATTAACTATCTCTCCGGTTTCATTTTATGAAGTTATAGCCTAATACAGCCCAGTTGTGCTAAAATAAATATCACGAGACGTCCATCATCAGATGAGTGATATGGAAAAGTTAAGTTAGAGCCGCTAAAGCCAGTGCTACTACCCATGCGAACATGAACACTAAGCTTTTCCCTCCAAAAAAATAGCCTAAAACTTATCTAAGTTGTCACCCTGCCTCTCCAAATGCAAAACGGACATCAACAAAATGCAATAACAGCTTAAAGTACTTGGGTGTGTGTTTTATTTTATATTTACCGTTTAATAATGCAATCGCTGCTGTCTGTCCATAGAAGAACATGACAGCCCGCGTATGTTGTGGAACTATTGGGGCTTACATGAACCACGTGACAGCCGTCGCGGCGACATCAAAGCGTGTCGCAACTCTTTCTCTCTATGGCTCTGGGTGTTACTATCTCAGTTCAGGAACTGTCAGGGGTGGGACTTATGCGCTGAACGTGCTGATTGATTGAGTTCATGCCGCAACTTGATTGGATGACTCCACGCAGCATTTTATTTCAAACACCGTCTGTTGCGGTGCGTGAAGTAACAGTTGTTTACTATTCAAATCAACAAACAGTTTTAAAAATCCGTCTGACGGACCTACACCGAGGTTCAGGCTTTATTAAGCTTAAATTCAGAGTAACTGTAAAGTAGCGCGCGGTCCTGCGTCACCGGACTAACTAGCCTAATCTTCACGGCACTGTAGACCGCGGTGGAAACGCAGACAGCAACAGGTCTGGGGGAGAAAGTTCCTGGTGATTTCGGTGGAAACGCGGCTTATGTTCTCAGCAATAAAGAACTGAATGTGTGTGTTCTGATGTTGGGTGTTGTGCGCCTCCAGCTGGTGAACTCGTACGTGATGAAACTGAATGTGTGTGTTCTGATGTTGGGTGTTGTGCGCCTCCAGCTGGTGAACTCGTACGTGATGAAACTGAATGTGTGTGTTCTGATGTTGGGTGTTGTGCTCCTCCAGCTGGTGAACTCGTACGTGATGAAACTGAATGTGTGTGTTCTGATGTTGGGTGTTGTGCTCCTCCAGCTGGTGAACTCGTACGTGGTGAAACTGAATGTGTGTGTTCTGATGTTGGGTGTTGTGCACCTCCAGCTGGTGAACTCGTACGTGATGAAACTGAATGTGTGTGTGTTCTGATGTTGGGTGTTGTGCTCCTCCAGCTGGTGAACTCGTACGTGATGAGCAGTCGTGAGGGGTCCCTGAACACCGCCGCCTGCAGACTCCTGCTGAACATCATGCCGGGCCTCGAGACCGCTGTGGTCTTCCAGGAGAAGGTACCGCCTCATACGGCCGCTCTACACGCCCTCTTCACAGCCGTCTGATTCGCCGTTACATCTACACCTGCACACACAAATGTGTTTCGCAGAACGGATATAAATCCGATCTTCATTTCCCGCGCGATATGCAGATTTACCCAAAACTGTCAGTAATGACTCTCCCTCATGTTGTTCAACCCCGTAAGACTTTCGTTCATCTTCAGGACACAAATGAAGATATCTGTGATTAAATCTGAGAGCTGGATCACTCCTCCATAGGCTTCTAAGGGATTGAAACTTGCTGGCCGAGAAAAGTTAGTTAAAAAACCTTTAAAATAGTCCGAGTGACTACAGTGGCTCAACCTTAAGATTATCAAGCGACGAGAATACTTTCTGTGCGCAAAACCCCCAAAAATAACGACTTTATTCAACTCTTCATGTTCTTCTGTGTGGGCCTGAGTGAGTTCCCGTAGTGTAACAGCGCAGCGCTGGTGTACGTCACACACAGGCTCACTATTGGCCGATGCTGGTCATGTGTGTAATGCTGGCCAATAGTATTCTCACCAAAAGTATTCTCGTCGCTTGATAATCTTAAGGTTGAGCCGCTGTAGTCACTCGGACTATTTTAACGATGTCTTTAATAACTTTCTGGGCCAGCAAGTTTCAATCCCTTAGAAGCCTATGGAGGAGTGATCCAGCTCTCAGATTTAATCACAGATATCTTCATTTGTGTCCCGAAGATGAACGACAGTCTTACGGGGTTCAACAACATGAGGGAGAGTCATTACTGACTAGGGTTGGGTATCGGTTGGGTTTTATCCGATTCCAGTACCTACTCTGTATTTTTTAAACGGTTCCGGTGCTTAAACGGTTCTTAAATCGGTACTTAAGAAAATGAAACCGCACACACTTTATCAAAAAATAATACCCTTTAATTTACAGGGCCAAACTGGACACAATATTAACTTAAATCTTTAAACAATATAAATACAAGTAACATATGGTAATAATAAAACCAATATAAAATAAACATTCATATTTACATAATATCAAATGAAACAATATTGTATCAAACAATGTAATAATACTGGAGATTGCAGAGCTGCCAACTCCCACGCATTGACCGTGAGACTCACGCAAATGACCCTTTTCACACAGAAAAATTGCGGACAAAGAGGACACTGACAGACAAGACAGAGAAGGTTACTTTTGATATGGAACAAATCCACAGCTGTCAGATCTGTCAATATTTTTACGAGATTCACACAATAAATAACGTTTTGGCATAACATAATATGACGACGTAAGTGCGTGTATGCGGCGCCCGCGCCATCAGCCAATGAATTGGCTTGATTCTATATGGGATTCAGACTATCGGCACACCCAGAGGGCGTTCTGACACGTAACTTTACACGTGAAATGCAGCCAAACCTTGCGAGAAAGAGCGCGCATGCGAGACAGAAGAGACTGTGCTCCAAACTGTGTAGCACACGCACGGGCACGGCGGAGAGGGAGAGAGCGAGAGACCTTGCGTGTGTGTGTGCGTGCGTGTGTGCCTAATGAAGTTAGGCACCGAAATTTTCGTTCTTATTCGGTCTGGTTACTACCGTTTACGTCAGAACCGGTTCCCTATTGGCACCGAGTTTTCGGTACCCAACCCTATTACTGACAGAGTCTTCATTTTTGTGTGAACTATCCCTTTAATGGAGGTCAGGTCACTGAAAGCAACCGATATAAGCTGCATTTTATTGATCATCAGCTCATTTCAAAATCAAAGACCGCTATAGGAGAGAGCGGTAACATCACTGTAAGATCGTTTCGTTTCTTTTAATGAAGATTATGAGTGTTAAGCGTCTGTGACTCACTTTCACTTTGATTTGCGATAGTTAGCGCATTGGCTTGATGAAGAGATGCTCATCTGTGGTGTCATCTGGCTATAACATGACACATAGCCTATAACACGCGCTCACATGTTTAGTTTTAGCATTGTTGGGAGGAGTAAAATTTGCATATGTGGTTTCAGCAACCAGATGCGTTTACACTTGTCCAGTTTCGTCTGGAATGTGTCTCAGACCTCCTCCTGAAGCGGTGTGAGCGATCTCGAATGCGTTTCGGAGGGCATTTACACCTGGTCTTTTCACGATCCGATAGCCATCCAATCACAGAACACGCATGAAGTGGCCCGGTGTAAACAGCCCTACGGCTTCTGCTTCCTCGCGTCTGCATGCGGATTGTAAGTGTGTGTGTGTGTGTGTGTGACAGGACGGTATTGTGGAGCGCTTGTTTAAATGGGCCCAGGAGGCGGATCAGCCGCTCAGGATCTACGCCACAGGCCTGCTAGCCGGAGCCATGGAGAACCAGGACATCGCCGCCAACTATCGCGAGGAGAACTCTGTGCTGGTGAGGCCAGGATAATATCACGTTTCATTTTCCCAAGCTCAAGGATGCTTCACAGTAACAGTAGAGAACAAAAGATCAGGTCATGCATAATACATGTACAATAGACATTTCCCCAGTCCAAGAAGAGAGTGATTGCGGTTGCATCAAATACAAACGGAAACAACTGTGTATTTATTTGATTAAAAATACAACAACAAAAAAAAACAGTAATATTGTTTGACAGTGTAAATCATCTGTTCTCTATGTGAATATATAGTAAGTGTAATTTATTCCTGTGATCAAAGCTGAATTTTTAGCATCATCATTACTCCAGTCTTCAGTGTACTTTTTTTCTTCTTTTTTTTCAGGATTCTTTGAGAATTTCATTTATTTGAAATATAATCTTTTGTAGGGCTGACTTCTAATAGTTGAGGATTCGACGATTCGATTCGGAGAGGTCTGATTCGACTATGAACCTCATAGTCGAATAGTAGGCAAGTGTTATGAGGGGTGTGACGTTATTATATAACCGTGAGACTGACGGTTATAGTTGAACACCGTCATTAGAACTCTATAACCGCCAAAACCGTGCTATTAAAATATTTTTTACAAACATTTTTTTATCATAGAGAATGTTTAAATACTAATATCAGCTTACGAGGGAAGCGGAGGCGGAGTTAGTGGTGCGATCGGAGGCTGCTACTGCTGGAGATGATTCGGGAGAGGTCTGTGCTCCTTTACCGATCAGAGCGCGATGACACGGAGTAAAGCCTTGTTTGTACTCGACGCGTCCGCACGAGCGCGAAGGTGCGCGCGGCAAAAAATGACGCGTTCGGTGCGGAAGACCGGCAAGACCCCATTTGGCTTGGCTGTGTGCACGGGTATTTTGTAACAGCGCGCGCGACGCCGCATCCGAGGATGAACGACTTCAAGCCGAATCTGCCCGAGCGTGCACGTCTCACTGCACCGGCTCGCAGTTTGCGCGTCTAAATTGCAAAGTTCATTGCAAAGTTTTTTGTTAAGGTTTTGTTTACAGTGTGTGATTTATTTAAAACAAGGCACGTTCATTGCAACGTTTCTTTTGTGTTAAGGATTCATTAATGGAAAGCACATTCACTTCTAGTTGTCTTGCTGTTCATTTTTAATAAACGTAGAGCGAGTTGTCCTATAACAGACGAACAGTTATTCAACCGAACGTCTAGCTGCTATCTAAAAAAAAAAAGACAAAAGTTTGACTATCAGTCGACTACGGGAAAATCTAACGAATCAGATTCGACTATGAAAATCCTTAGTCGAAAACAGCCCTAATCTTTTGTAACATTATACATTTCTTTACTGTAACTTTTGATCAATTTAATGCATCCTAACTGAATAAAGTATTGATTTCTTTTCTTCCCCACGCCAAAAAAAAATCTTACAGGCCCCAAACTTTTGAATGATAGTTTGTTATAAGAGCTTTCTATTTGAGATAAATGCTGTTCTTTTGAACTTTCTATTCATCAAAGAATCCTGAAAAAAAAAGTATACACAACTGTTTTCAACATTGATAATATTATTTGAAGGGATACTCCACCCAAAAATGAAGATTCTGTCATCATTTACTCACCCTGAAGTTGTTGTAAACCTGAATGAGTTTCTTTCTTCTGCTGAACACAAAGGAAGATATTTTGAAGAACGATTGGAACTTCGGCACCATTGACTTCTATAGTATTTTTTTTTTCTACTATGGAAGTCAATGGTGCCGAAGTTCCAATCGTTCTTCAAAATATCTTCCTTTGTGTTCAGCAGAAGAAAGAAACTCATTCAGGTTTACAACAACTTAAGGGTGAGTAAATGATGACAGAATCTTCATTTATGGCTGGAGTATCCCTTTAATGTTTCTTGAGCATCAGATCATCATATTAGAGTGATTTCTGAAGGATCATGTGACACTGAAGACTGGAGTAATGATGCTGAACATTCAGCTTTATCACAGGAATAAATTACAGTTTAAAATGTATTCAAAGAGAAAATGGTTATTTTAAATTGTAATATGATTTCACAATATTACTGTTTTTTTTTGTATTTTTAATCACATAAATGCAGTCTTGGTGAGCAGAAGAGACTTATTTTAAAAACATTAAAAATCTTACAGATCCCAAACTTTTGAATGGCGGTGTGTGTGTTACACAAGGGTCCCTGCGAATCAAATTTGATGCCATAAAAAGATGTCTTTGCAAGAGGAAGTTACTCAGATTCAAGATTATCAGGAACATTGAATGCAATTCGCAACCTCACCACTAGATGCCGCTAAAACTTACACACTGCACCTTTAAATGGTACAAGAGAATCGAGACTGCCCGATATCGTCATCAGAGAGAAGAGATGCTGCTGCAAGAGGGAGGGGACGTTACTCAGATTCAAGAATTTAAAACAATGATGTGCGTAGTTGAAGTATGTATATTATACGCTGCAAAACTGTCCGTTTTGAAAATAACGCATGTTTGTGTGCAGGTTCCTCTCATGCTGCAGAGACTGAGGGAGCTTCAGGATAAGGAGTCGGAGAGCCGGAGAGACGGCAAGCGTCCGAGCAAGAGTCTGGCTCCTCTGCTCCCGCTGGACGAGGAGACCGTGGACGGAGAGTTCGCTCCCAGCGTTCCCAGCGCTCTGCCGGAGAGCCCGGACGCCGAGCCCGTGTGTGCGCTGAGGAGCCTGGGCCGCTCCAACACGGGCATGAAGGGCCTGATGAAGCCGGCGTCTGCTGTGCCGCCGGAGGAGAGCGAGGCGCCGCTGGAGGGCTTGAGGAGCTGGAGGAAGAGGGAGAACGGAGGGAAGGTGAAGCAGAAGCTGAACTTCTCCATGCCGGAGCCGGAGCGCAGCTTCAGTGAGCTGTCCAACAGCAGCTGGTCTGAGATGAGCCCGTGGGTCATCGGGAATAACTATCACCTGTTCCCGCTCACGCCGGGGATCGAGCAGCGGCTGATCCTGCAGTACCTCACCCCGCTGGGGGAGTACCAGGAGGTGACGCCACACACACACACACTCACGCACTGATGGGGATAGAGCTAGCCTGCAGCCTTGTATTTGCTGAGCGAGTCCCTCTGGCATTGAGTAATGATGCTCATTAACTATGGCCTTGTAGCCGAGCTGCACCAATCACATCGGGTTATCTGATCTAGGCGGGCCAGAGGCGAGATGACGACGGCGAAGTCATTGGTAAACATTGCAAGATGGATATGGATGAACACCAGTTGTTTGAAACTGTGTTGGCCGCTACTATGAGCGAGTTAGACTTGGCTAGGCTAGCTGTTTTGCTGACCGGATACTGCAAGAGTCTAATCTACCAGTTAGCTCCGTGGTAGCTAATATTGTATTCGAGTATTTGGGCTCATAAAAATATTTAAATGACGTTTAACGAGAAAGACTAAGTTATTGTTGAAGTTTTTGTCACCTGAACAAGCTTACGATCAGGCTAGGGGTGTAACGGGCCGCGTGTTCATACCGAAAACCTCTGCTACGGGTCTTTTGGTCCGGCACGCATGTGTCTTAGGGCTGTCAAATAAAAATTCAAGTTTCGAATATTCGTCGAATTTAAAAAGAAAACGTGCATTTGAATTTTTGCTGTCAAGAGGTGTGTGTAGTAGTCTAATTCTATCCCTTAACTCATCCTTGATCACCAAAATTACCCATTTGAAAGTTTTTCTTTGAAGAAATGTCTTCATGCCTTAAAATTTCTTGAATGTAACTCGACACCCTCGCCTCATTTAGTATGTGCGGTTCTATGAATATTCAAATGAGCCACGCCTCCACTCACTCAGATCCAGTCGTTGATGATCACATGTTGATCTGATTGGTTACAAGGTCGTTAACTCATTTATGATGGAGGGACAATTTCCCAGGAAGTGATGATTGTGTTCTCGAGAACACATGCTGCTTTATTCACAAATGTTTTATGCATAGTTAAATGCGCAACTTCAGATGGAAACACGTGGTGCATCTTTCACGAAAACATTTATCGACGTCCAACACAACACACACTTCCTTTTTTAAAGGCATTTTCAGCCAAAAATAAAGGCATATTTGCCCCCCATTTTAAAGCTGTGTGAAAAGCCATCTGATAACACGTGTGTGTGTGTGTGTGTGTGTGCAGCTGTTGGCTGTGTTCATGCAGCTCGGTGCCCGAGAGCTGCTGATGCACTACATGGACCTGAAGCAGACCAACGACGTCCAGCTCACGTTCGAAGCGCTGAAGGTACCAGACACACACTCCTCACACACTCCTCAGCTCAATGTCTCTCACGAGCATGAACACCCTGATCTCAAGGTCTTAGTTTTGAGGCCTGTGTTCACCAGCCAGATGTTGACTCGTTCTCTGTCCTCTGTGTTTTCCAGTATCTTGCATCTCTGCTCCTCCATAAGAAGTTTGCTGCCGAGTTCGTTGCTCACGGAGGAGTGCCGAAGCTGCTGGAGATCCCCCGGCCCTCGATGGCTGCCACCGGCGTCTCTCTGTGCCTCTACTACCTCGCGTACAACCAGGACGCCATGGAGCGGGTGAGATGCTGGCGCGATTAGGCTGTAGCAGGGCTCCACATTAGCGCGTGTGTAGTATCATGATTAACACGTCAATAACTAAAAATAACCATGGAATCACTAAAACGAGAGAATGAATCTGATTTATTGTAAGTTGCGAGCGATCGTTTATACTGACGGTATCAAGGTTGTGCTGTTGAGGCTCTCAAAATGTGGAGTTTTATATTTTTAACACATGATACAGTTTAGCACTCTCACACGACGAGTGCTGTTCCTGAACACCATCAGGACTGGAAACGTGACACTGATTACCGCTAAAGGTGGAAACACAACAAGCAAACACACACCGTCGAGTACAACCAACCTTCTCTCTCTCGTCTCTCAACATGTGTTGCACAAGGCTAGCGTGAAGCGCTGCAGCCGAGACCACACACTCGCGTTTAGCAGTCGGGCATGACTGAAGTGGCACTTGCACAATCGGGCCATCAGTGCATCATAACTAAAGTTTATCATTTTCACGTCTTAAGTCTTATCAGTTTAAACATTCAGGCTACTCGCGCTCTGAGAGATGGTTCCTCTGCGTGCACACATACGGTAAAGCTGCCTCACAAACAGCTCAGGAGTAAAGTTATTTTTCGCAGATTATATGGCTTTAATGGGGGAAACGCAAAATTGTCAATTCCGGTCTGGGTATGTACACTCGTACACACAGTCGGTTATGTATAAAGCGCATGTGACAGTGTGATGACAGAATAATGAAAACAGCAATGGATCACTAGCAGTAAAAGTGATAGCAGTGTGTGTGTGCTCTTCTGTCTCAGGTGTGTGTGCTCTTCTCTCTCAGGTGTGTGTGCTCTTCTGTCTCAGGTGTGTGTGCTCTTCTGTCTCAGGTGTGTGTGCTCTTCTCTCTCAGGTGTGTGTGCTCTTCTGTCTCAGGTGTGTGTGCTCTTCTCTCTCAGGTGTGTGTGCTCTTCTCTCTCAGGTGTGTGTGCTCTTCTCTCTCAGGTGTGTGTGCTCTTCTCTCTCAGGTGTGTGTGCTCTTCTCTCTCAGGTGTGTGTGCTCTTCTCTCTCAGGTGTGTGTGCTCTTCTCTCTCAGGTGTGTGTGCTCTTCTCTCTCAGGTGTGTGTGCTCTTCTCTCTCAGGTGTGTGTGCTCTTCTCTCTCAGGTGTGTGTGCTCTTCTCTCTCAGGTGTGTGTGCTCTTCTCTCTCAGGTGTGTGTGCTCTTCTCTCTCAGGTGTGTGTGCTCTTCTCTCTCAGGTGTGTGTGCTCTTCTCTCTCAGGTGTGTGTGCTCTTCTCTCTCAGGTGTGTGTGCTCTTCTCTCTCAGGTGTGTGTGCTCTTCTGTCTCAGGTGTGTATGCTCATGTCTCAGGTGTGTGTGCTCATGTCTCAGGTGTGTGTGCTCTTCTGTCTCAGGTGTGTGTGCTCTTCTGTCTCAGGTGTGTATGCTCATGTCTCAGGTGTGTATGTGCTCTTCTCTCTCAGGTTTGTATGCTCGTGTCTCAGGTGTGTATGTGCTCTTCTCTCACAGGTGTGTGTGTGCTCTTCTCCCTCAGGTGTGTATGCTCGTGTCTCAGGTGTGTGTGTGCTCTTCTCTCTCAGGTGTGTATGCTCGTGTCTCAGGTGTGTGTGTGCTCTTCTCTCTCAGGTGTGTGTGCTCTTCTCTCTCAGGTGTGTGTGCTCTTCTGTCTCAGGTGTGTGTGTGCTCTTCTCTCTCAGGTGTGTATGCTCGTGTCTCAGGTGTGTGTGTGCTCTTCTTTCTCAGGTGTGTATGCTCGTGTCTCAGGTGTGTGTGTGCTCTTCTCTCTCAGGTGTGTATGCTCGTGTCTCAGGTGTGTGTGTGCTCTTCTCTCTCAGGTGTGTGTGCTCTTCTCTCTCAGGTGTGTGTGCTCTTCTGTCTCAGGTGTGTGTGTGCTCTTCTCTCTCAGGTGTGTATGCTCGTGTCTCAGGTGTGTGTGTGCTCTTCTTTCTCAGGTGTGTATGCTCATGTCTCAGGTGTGTGTGTGTGCTCTTCTCCCTCAGGTGTGTGTGCTCTTCTGTCTCAGGTGTGTATGCTCGTGTCTCAGGTGTGTATGTGCTCTTCTCTCTCAGGTGTGTGTGTGCTCTTCTCTCTCAGGTGTGTGTGTGCTCTTCTCTCTCAGGTGTGTGTGTGCTCTTCTCTCTCAGGTGTGTGTGTGCTCTTCTCTCTCAGGTGTGTGTGCTCTTCTGTCTCAGGTGTGTGTGTGCTCTTCTCTCTCAGGTGTGTATGCTCGTGTCTCAGGTGTGTGTGTGCTCTTCTCTCTCAGGTGTGTGTGCTCTTCTGTCTCAGGTGTGTGTGCTCTTCTCTCTCAGGTGTGTATGCTCGTGTCTCAGGTGTGTGTGTGCACTTCTCTCTCAGGTGTGTATGCTCGTGTCTCAGGTGTGTATGCTCGTGTCTCAGGTGTGTGTGTGCTCTTCTCTCTCAGGTGTGTGTGCTCTTCTGTCTCAGGTGTGTGTGTGCTCTTCTCTCTCAGGTGTGTATACTCGTGTCTCAGGTGTGTGTGTGCTCTTCTCTCTCAGGTGTGTATGCTCGTGTCTCAGGTGTGTGTGTGCTCTTCTCTCTCAGGTGTGTATGCCCGTGTCTCAGGTGTGTGTGTGCTCTTCTCTCTCAGGTGTGTGTGCTCTTCTCTCTCAGGTGTGTGTGCTCGTGTCTCAGGTGTGTATGTGCTCTTCTCTCTCAGGTGTGTGTGTGCTCTTCTCTCTCAGGTGTGTGTGTGTGCTCTTCTCTCTCAGGTGTGTGTGCTCTTCTGTCTCAGGTGTGTATGCTCGTGTCTCAGGTGTGTGTGCTCTTCTCTCTCAGGTGTGTATGCTCGTGTCTCAGGTGTGTGTGTGCTCTTCTCTCTCAGGTGTGTGTGCTCTTCTGTCTCAGGGGTGTGTGTGCTCTTCTCTCTCAGGTGTGTGTGTGTACTCTTCTCTCTCAGGTGTGTGTGCTCTTCTGTCTCAGGGGTGTGTGTGCTCTTCTCTCTCAGGTGTGTGTGTGTGCTCTTCTCTCTCAGGTGTGTATGTGCTCTTCTCTCTCAGGTGTGTATGTGCTCTTCTCTCTCAGGTGTGTATGCTCGTGTCTCAGGTGTGTGTGCTCTTCTCTCTCAGGTGTGTGTGTGCTCTTCTGTCTCAGGTGTGTGTGCTCTTCTGTCTCAGGGGTGTGTGTGTGTTCCCCTTCTCTCTCAGGTGTGTATGCTTGTGTCTCAGGTGTGTGTGTGCTCTTCTCTCTCAGGTGTGTGTGCTCTTCTGTCTCAGGTGTGTGTGCTCTTCTGTCTCAGGTGTGTGTGCTCTTCTCTCTCAGGTGTGTGTGCTCTTCTCTCTCAGGTGTGTTTGTGTGCTCTTCTGTCTCAGGTGTGTGTGCTCTTCTGTCTCAGGTGTGTGTGTGTGCTCTTCTGTCTCAGGTGTAAGTGCTCTTCTGTCTCAGGTGTGTGTGCTCTTCTCTCTCAGGTGTGTTTGTGTGCTCTTCTGTCTCAGGTGTGTGTGCTCTTCTCTCTCAGGTGTGTGTGTGTGCTCTTCTGTCTCAGGTGTGTGTGTGCTCTTCTCTCTCAGGTGTGTGTGCTCTTCTCTCTCAGGTGTGTTTGTGTGCTCTTCTGTCTCAGGTGTGTGTGTGCTCTTCTCTCTCAGGTGTGTGTGCTCTTCTGTCTCAGGTGTGTGTGTGCTCTTCTGTCTCAGGTGTGTGTGCTCTTCTGTCTCAGGTGTGTGTGTGCTCTTCTCTCTCAGGTGTGTATGCTCGTGTCTCAGGTGTGTGTGTGCTCTTCTCTCTCAGGTGTGTATGCTCATGTCTCAGGTGTGTGCTCTTCTCTCTCAGGTGTGTATGCTCGTGTCTCAGGTGTGTGTGTGCTCTTCTCTCTCAGGTGTGTGTGTGCTCTTCTGTCTCAGGTGTGTGTGCTCTTCTGTCTCAGGTGTGTGTGTGTGTTCCCCTTCTCTCTCAGGTGTGTATGCTTGTGTCTCAGGTGTGTGTGTGCTCTTCTCTCTCAGGTGTGTGTGCTCTTCTGTCTCAGGTGTGTGTGCTCTTCTGTCTCAGGTGTGTGTGCTCTTCTCTCTCAGGTGTGTGTGCTCTTCTCTCTCAGGTGTGTTTGTGTGCTCTTCTGTCTCAGGTGTGTGTGCTCTTCTCTCTCAGGTGTGTTTGTGTGCTCTTCTGTCTCAGGTGTGTGTGCTCTTCTCTCTCAGGTGTGTATGCTCGTGTCTCAGGTGTGTGTGTGCTCTTCTCTCTCAGGTGTGTGTGCTCTTCTGTCTCAGGTGTGTGTGTGCTCTTCTGTCTCAGGTGTGTGTGTGTGCTCTTCTCTCTCAGGTGTGTATGCTCGTGTCTCAGGTGTGTGTGTGCTCTTCTCTCTCAGGTGTGTATGCTCATGTCTCAGGTGTGTGCTCTTCTCTCTCAGGTGTGTATGCTCGTGTCTCAGGTGTGTGTGTGCTCTTCTCTCTCAGGTGTGTATGCTCGTGTCTCAGGTGTGTGTGTGTGCTCTTCTCTCTCAGGTGTGTATGCTCGTGTCTCAGGTGTGTGTGTGCTCTTCTTTCACAGGTGTGTATGCTGCCGCACTCGCTGCTGGCGGAGGTGGTGAGCTACACGCTGTGGCTGCTCGAGTGCTCCCACGCCTCCGGCTGCTGCCATGCCACCATGTTCTTCTCCATCTGCTTCTCCTTCAGAGCCGTGCTCGACCTCTTCGACAAGCAGGACGGCCTGCGCCGGCTCGTCAACCTGGTGAGCTCTTCTTAGGGCGTAGAGATCAGACAATAAGAGTTAAAACCCAGAAGTGAACATTCTGTCTTTAAGCCCGTGTCCTAACCGGATGCGATGGATACGATTACAGCGATAAGCAGTTTGTATGTTTACACCAGACACCACACGATTACGAGACCTGACAAATCAATTCACAATCAGAGCAGCGTGTGGGTGGAGTCTCTGCTAGCACACTGCACTCGCAACAATCAATCAAACTCTCAACCAATCAGAGCAGCGTGTGGGCGGAGTCTCTGCTAGCACACTGCACTCGCAACAATCAATCAAACTCTCAACCAATCAGAGGAGCGTGTGGGCGGAGTCTCTGCTAGCACACTGCACTCGCAACAATCAATCAAACTCTCAACCAATCAGAGGAGCGTGTGGGCGGAGTCTCTGCTAGCACACTGCACTCGCAACAATCAATCAAATTCTCAACCAATCAGAGCAGCGTGTGGGCGGAGTCTCTGCCAGCACACTGCACTCGCAACAATCAATCAAATTCTCAACCAATCAGAGCAGCGTGTGGGCGGAGTCTCTGCTAGCACACTGCACTCGCAACAATCAATCAAACTCTCAACCAATCAGAGGAGCGTGTGGGCGGAGTCTCTGCTAGCACACTGCACTCGCAACAATCAATCAAACTCTCAACCAATCAGAGGAGCGTGTGGGCGGAGTCTCTGCCAGCACACTGCACTCGCAACAATCAATCAAACTCTCAACCAATCAGAGGAGCGTGGGGGCGGAGTCTCTGCTAGCACACTGCACTCGCAACAATCAATCAAACTCTCAACCAATCAGAGCAGCGTGTGGGCGGAGTCTCTGCTAGCACACTGCACTCGCATCAATCAATCAAACTCTCAACCAATCAGAAGAGCGTGTGGGCGGAGTCTCTGATAGCACACTGCACTCGCAACCAAATCAATCAAACTCTAAACCAATCAGTAGAGCGTGTGGGCGGAGTCTCTGTTCTAGCACACTGCACTCGCAACCAAATCAATCAAATTCTCAACCAATCAGAAGAGCGTGTGGGCGGAGTCTCTGCTAGCACACTGCACTCGCAACAATCATTCAAACTCTCAACCAATCAGAAGAGCGTGTGGGCGGAGTCTCTGCTAGGACACTGCACTCGCAACAATCATTCAAACTCTCAACCAATCAGAAGAGCGTTTGGGCGGAGTCTCTGCTAGCACACTGCACTCGCAACCAAATCAATCAAATTCTCAACCAATCAGAAGAGCGTTTGGGCGGAGTCTCTGCTAGCACACTGCACTCGCAACCAAATCAATCAAATTCTCAACCAATCAGAAGAGCGTTTGGGCGGAGTCTCTGCTAGCACACTGCACTCGCAACCAAATCAATCAAATTCTCAACCAATCAGAAGAGCGTTTGGGCGGAGTCTCTGCTAGCACACTGCACTCGCAACAATCATTCAAACTCTCAACCAATCAGAAGAGCGTTTGGGCGGAGTCTCTGCTAGCACACTGCACTCGCAACAATCATTCAAACTCTCAACCAATCAGAAGAGCGTGTGGGCGGAGTCTCTGCTAGCAAACTGCACTCGCAACAATCATTCAAACTCTCAACCAATCAGAAGAGCGTTTGGGCGGAGTCTCTGCTAGCACACTGCACTCGCAACAATCATTCAAACTCTCAACCAATCAGAAGAGCGTTTGGGCGGAGTCTCTGCTAGCACACTGCACTCGCAACAATCATTCAAACTCTCAACCAATCAGAAGAGCGTTTGGGCGGAGTCTCTGCTAGCACACTGCACTCGCAACCAAATCAATCAAATTCTCAACCAATCAGAAGAGCGTTTGGGCGGAGTCTCTGCTGGCACACTGCACTCGCAACCAAATCAATCAAATTCTCAACCAATCAGAAGAGCGTTTGGGCGGAGTCTCTGCTAGCACACTGCACTCGCAACCAAATCAATCAAATTCTCAACCAATCAGAAGAGCGTTTGGGCGGAGTCTCTGCTAGCACACTGCACTCGCAACAATCATTCAAACTCTCAACCAATCAGAAGAGCGTGTGGGCGGAGTCTCTGCTAGCAAACTGCACTCGCAACAATCATTCAAACTCTCAACCAATCAGAAGAGCGTTTGGGCGGAGTCTCTGCTAGCACACTGCACTCGCAACAATCATTCAAACTCTCAACCAATCAGAAGAGCGTGTGGGCGGAGTCTCTGCTAGCACACTGCACTCGCAACAATCAATCATTCTCAACCAATCAGAAGAGCGTTTGGGCGGAGTCTCTGCTAGCACACTGCACTCGCAACAATCAATCATTCTCAACCAATCAGAAGAGCGTGTGGGCGGAGTCTCTGCTAGCACACTGCACTCGCAACAATCAATCAAATTCTCAACCAATCAGAAGAGCGTGTGGGCGGAGTCTCTGTTCAAGCACACTGCACTCGCAAACAAATGAATAAGCACATAATCAAATTCATAAATGTTAGACCATTTTAACATGATTAACTGACTGAAACAAACATCCACTTTCAGTACAGCTATAAATCATATTCAAACTATCACTAAATTCTTTTAACATTTAATAAAGCACATAATTAGTACCTGAGATTATCATTGTCATACTTTAGTATGTTGCAGATGTATAATCTGCTCGTCGACTCATTTGGACAAAAACTCTGATTAACATGTAAACTATGCCTTTATTAATCATCATGGCGTCACTTTGTTTTCTCATGACAGAGAAAACTGACTTTTTTCTGTGGAACATAAACAAAAACTGAGATATTTCTCAAAATTAGGGATGTCCCGATCAGGTTTTTTTGCGCCCGAGTCATTTGATTTTGAGTATCTACCGATACCGAGTCCCGATCCGATACTTATATAATACATAAAAAAAGAAGAGAGAAAAAACAGATCCAGGATATTCCTTATTTTTTATTTAATTCACCTTATTATAACATTCAACAACTCTGTTAACAAACAGAGCACTTCTGTGCGGTAGCTTGAACAATCAAGTAATAAATAACATCAAATCTTCACTTTTGGACTTTAGTGCAACAGTAAATATAGAAAAAGTCTAATATAAAAACAAATAGCACCTCAACTTAAAATACCCGGCAGGCATGTAAACAAAAAATAAAAATGTTTTAAAAGTGTATAAAAAAATGAGTATATATATATATGCATACATTAGTAGGCCTATTACATTAGGGGTGTAACAGTTCACAAAATTTGCGGTTCGATACGATACAGCAAAAAGAAAGAAATGCCAGAGAAATTTCCTATTTATTAAAAGAAAAAACTTTTTTAAATAAGTTTGAGTTTTCCTACATCTTGAAACTTTCAGGTTTATAAATGGGGGTAATCTTTGAAGGATGAACAAATAATGTTTTGGTAATCACATTAAAAATAACATTTAAATATATATTTATTTAATATTTGAGTTTTGAAGTGCAACATTAAATCCATGTTCATTCACGGCACAATGTTTCTCCTGGTGTCCACGTCAGCGCTGTTTGATCTAATAGAGATCTACGGTTAATAACGGAGAGATGTGAACGCTTCTCTAGATCTCGCAGCGATGTTATTACTTCAGTGGCGAACTCAAATGTTTTCTTCACTGGATCTCTCAGCGCTGTGTCGCTTGATCTCGCGCTGCACAGATGCTGCTGGTCCGAACTGAAACGGTCCGTTAAGCACAATATAATGAGTAGCGCAGTTTCGTTCCGCTTTCATTACGTTTGCCATGTGATGTTGCGCAGCGTTGTGGTGATCGCGCCAGATCGGGAGGTAACGTCCGATTCCGATCGAGTCTGAAACCACGTGATCAGATCGGGACATCCCTACTCAATATATATATATTTTTGTCCACACAATGGAAGTCAATAGGCTTTAATGTAATTTGAATTGCACCGTTCTTCAAAACATCTCATGAATATCTCCCAGAAGTGTAGTTTTGGGTGGGGTGTGCCTGAAGAGGAGAACGCCAGCCGTTGAGCCTGGTGGCCTTCGATGAGAGTGATATTAGGCAGGAGAGCCCTGTGCTGATAAGCTGATATTTCTTTCTGCTGAAAACCACAGCGCAGGCTGCTTTAAGATGGGACACATGTACTTGTGAATGTTTTGTTCATCAGTTACTCGCCCTCATATGGAAGCTTGTTTCCGCCACAGAATGAGAAATAAAAAAGCTAATTGTGACTTTTGTGAAAAGTAACTTTTAAAAAATGTTTTATTCTGTGGCGGAAACCATTTTATTCAAGCTCCTAAAAACGTATCAGTTTCACAGAATTGCTATGTGGTCAAACTAACTTTATTTAACATTTCCTTATATTGACAATGTTAATTTCTTGGAATATCTGAACGCCAGGTTTTTCCTAACGTCTGTCATTATTAGCAGAACACATTTTGGGGGAAACCAATGGTTTAGTCAATAAGGTCCTCTTGATTCGAACTTGTACTTGGCCTAAAAAGTGACATAGGTGTTGTAATAGTTTAACAATATAAGGCTGCGTTTGTTACAATCAGGACATAATTACAGGTAATTGGCTCCTCATTACAATGCTACGGCCAATCACATTTCTTTTTTCTTCCTTTTTTCATTTATAGCATTTCACCTACACATTCAGAAGCTCTATATACAACATGCCACAGTTGTACTATAAATCTTTAGTGAAAAATCTCTTCCATTAACAAATAGGCGAATCTATTATAAATTCTACAAGTCAGTCAAAATTTACCACAATAAATTCAACAGAATTTGATAAACTCTAGTGAAGGTGGTCGTGAGTATTAAAAGCTCTGTAGTTTATGTTGGTGCCGGATGATGTTTTCATCAGTCTCTTTAGTTTGTGGCTGTTTTAGATTATGTTTGACATTCTCCATTGTGTTTTAAAGCAGCAAATTCTCAATATAGTTCAAATAAGTTGCACATTTTATCATCAGCGTCGCGATAGGAATGGCGTGCGCAAATCTTATCACACTTTTGTAGCGCGCTGGTGAACGGTTCGTACGGGAACTTGGTGCGTATAAAAGCATTAAATGCACGATGTATATAATTAATTAATATCAAAGGGTATAAATATTGAGGGAGTTGTACTTGTTAGTCTTGGTTACCCCCCGCCCCCACACACACACACACACACACACACACACACACACACACACACACAAACTAGGCCCCTGTTCAAACCCTATTTCATTATTATTTTAACTTTCATCAGACAATGGAATTGGTTTGTCATTATAATACAGAGCTTATTCAGACTTATAAGAACTCACTGCAAAAAAAAGATTTCCTTAGTTAGTATTTTAATCTTGTTTCCAGTCCAAATATCTAAAAATTCTTAAATCAAGATGGATTTACTATGCCAAATGCCATAAGATATTATGTTTAAGAAATGTCTTGTTTTCTGGGGGGGGGGAATCTAAATGCCAATGGGGTCAGAAAAATAATGCTAATTTAAAACGGACACACGATTATTTCTCTCACCCCATTGGCAGATAATTTAGCTTGTTTTAAGCTAAAAACTCACTTCATTTTGATTTCCCCCCCCAGAAAACAAGTCATAATATCTTATGGGATTGTACTACTTTAGTACATGCATCTTGATTTAAGGATTTTTAGGTATTTGGACTGGAAACAAGACAAAAATACTGAGTAAGAACAGCATGTTTTGCAGTGCTACAGTTCTCGGGTTTATGAAGCGCATCATAAAGGCTGAAGCGCACTGTACCGCTAAAGCTGTAAACGCTCTGCTCTGCCAGCAGTGTTAGCCTGAGGTGTGTGTGTGTGTGTGTGTTGTAGATCAGCACGCTGGAGATCCTGAACCCCGAGGACCAGGGCGCGCTGCTGAGCGACGACGAGATCTTCTCCAGCCGGCAGACGGCCAAGCACACCTGCATGGCCCTGCGCAGGTACTTCGAGGCGCACCTGAGCATCAAGGTGGAGCAGGTCAAGCAGTCGCTGCAGAGGACCGAGGGGGGCGCGCTCATACACCCACAGCCCTACTACAAGGTGCGTCCGCTCGCCACACTGCCATGTGACCTCAGTGATGTCACGGTGCTGCTGCCATGTGACCTCAGTGATGTCACTGTCCCGCTGCTGCCATGTGACCTCAGTGATGTCACGGTGCTGCTGCCATGTGACCTCAGTGATGTCACGGTGCTGCTGCCATGTGACCTCAGTGATGTCACGGTGCTGCTGCCATGTGACCTCAGTGATGTCACGGTCCCGCTGCTGCCATGTGACCTCAGTGATGTCACGGTCCTGCTGCCATGTGACCTCAGTGATGTCACGGTCCTGCTGCGTCTGTCTGTCTGGCGTCTGAAATACACACTACTGATCAAACTTTTTTAATGATTTTTGAAAGAGTCTCTTCTGAACCGCTGTTTCCTATGTGAACATTTATTTGTTTATTTGTCAGGGCCCATGAACAGTTCAGGCCCTGTACCAGAGTTAGCTATGCAGCTAATTTACATCTGTGGTCCCTGGGCAAGGAAAATAAAGACAATATAGACAAACATTACTCACTTAAAAACAAAAGTACAGACATACAATACATGTTATAAAAAAGCTCAATGATCACATAGTTGATTCTCCTTCAGCCAAGTCTTTAAGGACATTTTAAAACTGCTGAGACTTGCACAATCTCTATTATAATGTGGAATTAAAGGGATAGTTCACCCAAAAATGTAAACTCTGTCAGTAATGACTCTCCCTCATGTTGTTCAACCCCGTAAGACTGTCGTTCATCTTCGGGACACAAATGAAGATATTTCTGATTAAATCTGAGAGCTGGATCACTCCTCCAGAGGCTTCTGAGGGAATCTTTTCCTTCTCTGTGGGCCTGATAGTTCACGTAGTGAAACTACTAAAGCTTCTAGGTTGTACGTCACGCATCACACACATGACCAGCGTCGGCCAATAGTGAGCCTACATGTGACGTACAACCCAGAAGCTTTGCGCAATATCACTACGTGAAATATCACGGCCGCACAGAGAAGGAAATGAATAGTTGAATAAAGTCGTTATTTTTGTTTGCTTTTTGCGCACAGAAAGTGATAATCTTAAGGTTGAGCCGCTGTAGTCACTCGGACTATTTTAACGATGTCTTTACTGCTTTAACTGCTAGTGTTGCGGAGCGGGCGTGTTACGGATACGTGGTGTAATTTTTTTTTTTCAATCAAAAAGCATGTCTAATTAATTGAAATCATGTATTATGAATCATTAAACTTATCATTTTTAATATATATATATATATATATATGAAAAAAAATTCACACTAATTCTGTGTTTTTCTGGTAATAAAATGAAGACAAAAAACACAAATTTTATCATTTATCATCAATTTCAATCAAATGAAATTTAATAAACTTTTTGTCAAATAACTTGCTGCACAATGAGCTTTACTGTTAAAATTAAAACATGGATTATTCCTTAATTTCAGTTTTGATGATAATTTATTTGGATTAGTGTATTATTATATTGGGACATATCTACATTCTAATGTACAACAGTAATATATTTCTGTCAGTTTAAACCGAACTTTTATTTTGACGGGTTGCCGTGAAGACCTTTTGAGTTTGTGTGTGTTTATGTCATGATGATAGTTTTTCTCAAATGAAGCGTGAAATGATCACGAAGTGACTTTCGGAGTGGATCTAGAGCCTGGAGAGGAAGTTCATGCATTTGTGTCTTCAAAAAACAGGAAAAAAAAACAGCGCAAGCGTCACACGTGCTTCAGTGTGTGTGTGTGTGTGTGTGTGTGTGTGTGTGTGTGTGTGTGTGTGTGTGTGTGTGTGTGTGTGTGTGTGTGTGTGTGTGTGTGTGTGTGTGTGTGTGTGTGTGTGTGGTAAATGAAACTGCGCGTCGGCGGCACCATTCATTCACACAGAACATGCAGGGTTCGTATTTAAATAGTCTTTGTGTTTTAATATTCACACACACTAGTCTACATCGCGATTTGATTTCAAGTGTACTGAACTGCTTTCTATGTTTTCCTCAAATTTACAAGTTCCGTGAAATTCCGTGTTATACAGTAAATTCCTTTTTTATGACTGGATTTCGTCAGCGTTTTGGGCGGGCCGCCCCCCCAAAACAATGGTAGGGGAAACACTGCATTGCTTGAGTGGGGGTGATGCAAGATCATGGATCAATTTATACATCAGGCACATCAACAAAACTTAGAAAACTGTCAAAGGTTAATAATAAGTTGTATTTTTTTTATAATGATACAATGCCGGTAGTTTCTTGTTTTTTTGTCAAGAACTTTCACAGCTTGTTTGTAAAAGGTACATAAGGGTTTTAGCGTCTGGGACCAGCTTGTAGAACAGTAAGAGAAATGTGAAAAAATCATTGTATGTAAAAACAGTTTAGCTGAAACTATTGGTAACTGATGTCTTATATGTCTAAAATTAGCCAAACTAGCTCTAACACAGTTGGAGATCTTTTTGTTTTTTAAAACTTAAATTAGAGTCAATGATTAACATACGGGTATATAGTGAACTAATTTATTCCTGTGATCAAAGACAAATTTGAAAAATCAGAATTACACTTTACTATATATTAGGGATTCACCGATATGAACATTTTGTCCGATACCGATAATTCTGTATGTTTGAAAGCCGATAACCGATATATTTGCTGATAAATCTAAATCAAAATTTTTATATAATTTTTGAGAGCCTGATTACAGAAACAAAAGTCTTATCATTAAAATCCATGTCACAAACACACAATTATGATGTTCTCATGATAATTTTATGTAGCCGATATGTAGCCAATGTTGCACTGAACTGTATTTTCCTTTTGGAAGTGATTCCAATCATATTTCAAGCAATTCAACGCCATCATGATGACCAGTGCGCATCTGAAGCGTCTCAGCTGAAGGACATAATGCACTATTGATCAGCTTTAACATATCAGACAAATTGTCTTATCGGGCCGATAACAATAACAATAAAATAAACATATATCGGCCGATATCGTGCATCTCTAAAAACAATATTTTTTCACCCGTCTGATATTAATATATAGCCATCTCACATGTCTATGCGCGTGATATTGCTCATATAAATATATAATATAAGTATATGATACCGCTTTCATTCTTCAAGAAAAGCCATATCTTTTATCCGTTTAATGGTTACAGGTACCAGGCATTTCATGTGCTGCACTTTATTTGTACCATTTTTATTTATTTATCTATTTACCATTTTGATGAGTGAGATCTGTGATTATGGAATCTGTACGAAGTTACGAACCCTGTTTTAATTAGTAGAATTTTGGAAAGAAGTTAAACTAAATTTAACCATCATAGTGTTGGACGTGTTTTGTCTTGCCAATTTACACATTCAAACTATTTTAAACACAGAATTGATTCCTCTTTCGAGCTTCCTTGCCCGGACACACACACACACACACACACGGACACACACACACGGACACACGGACACACACACACACACACACACACACAATGATGTCTAAACACCATCTCTGCACGTGTTCTCCCGGTTCTGTCACGAAACGGATGTTTGTTAAAGTCTTTAAGTGACGGCAGCCTAATATTCCTGCTGTCGTCTGTGTCATTAATGTTCATAAAACAACAAAATACAGCTTTAACAAAGATGAAACTATCATTTCTACAGTGAACAAATAGTGTTTTTACATTTTAGGCTGAATTATTCATTTCTGTTCCTCAATACTGCTAGAGTTTGTAACTTGTTATGTAGTGTTCATCTCTGCTTGTTATTAGTGCATTTGTTCTTATTTTATTTCCGACTGTTCACTTGTTTTTAATAATTCTTGAGCTTTATCAGTTAGGCTTGTAGTGTTCAAAGAACTTCAATTGAACTTTAAGTAATAAATGAAAAGCAAAGTTACACCCCCCCCCCCCCCCCCCCCCATTTATTTATTTATTTCTGATCTGAAAAATAATAATAATAATGCTTGAACTTTATCAGTTAGGCTTGTAGTGTTTGATGTGGTATCGAAGAATTTCAAGTGAGCTTTAAGTAATAAATGAAAAGCAAAGGTACCCCCCCCCCCCCCCCCCATATATTTATTTATTTCTGATCCGATCCGTGGCTCTAAACCCGTGAATGAGTGTTGTGATTGGTCGCACCAGTGGTGGGTGGTGCTGAAGTGTGTTCCCCTGTTGGCTGTTGCAGGCGTGCTCCTACACACATGAGCAGGTGGTGGAGATGGTGGAGTTCCTGATCGAGTTCGGGCCGGCGCGCCTGTACTGGGAGCCCGCCGAGGTCTTCCACATCCTGTCCTGCGTTCAGCTCCTGCTGCAGCTCATCTCCATCGCCTGCGACTGGAGGACCTACTACGGCAGGTGAGCACCGGGCATGCTGGGAGTTTGTTTGAGGTGTTCGTGTACGTCATATCAAAGGAGCAAACAGTTATTTTGTTTGATGTATCGCAGTAAACTTTCTGATGGCAGTCATCTTGGACTTTCTATCGGTGTGAATGGAGCATCATCCAAAAAGCAAAGGTTTTGGGTTGTAGATGCAATAGTTGAAATACATGCAGTTTGCACAAATTCCATGAGTTAAAGTGTCAATGATGATAAAGACCACGTTTACACCAAAAAAGAACTGGTTCGGAACTGGTGCCGGTTCAAAGTTGGTTCCCCCCAGCCCCCGACGGTAGAGAACGGTTCTAGTCCAGCAAAGAGTTGGTGCCGCTTTGGATCCAATTTTCCTGGCCGAGAACCGTTTCTTTGGCTGTTGAAACACACAGGACTGGTTCGGCACCGGCTCTCAATTCGCTTTGGTGGAAAAGGGGAAATATTGTGAGTCGAGTTCGGCCGGTTTTGTGATCGCAACATGTCGGACTGATGAAGCGGTGGCAAATATAAGCAAAAATCACACTATCCTTAAGTTTGGTTGATTATGAAGTGTATCAATGTACACCTTTTTATCTCTTATGATATGATTCCAAAAACTCTACCACAATACAAAGTGGTCTTGTAATACTAATATTGTTTGTAAGTGTTATTGCTTTTGGTTGACCGATATATCGGTATATATTTATGTTAAATATATCGGTCTACCACTTGGTAGGGTTTGTGTGTTGTGTATATATTCTGTATACACGCACACATACACATACTGCTAGTGGTATACCGATATATCGCCGATATTTTATTTATATATAACATACACACATTTTATTATTATTTGTATCAGGCGATAACTCTGTTTGCTGATGTGTGGGAAGCGAGTGGAAGCGCTGTGAACACAAGCTTTCCAGCGCCCAGCTCCCGTCCTCCATCTTCTGTAGTTTACCGGCCCATTAAACCCAGTGAACTCTATACGAAGAACTATTGTAGTGTTTGCTTTTCTATTATTTGGAAGCAGGACTTTTATTTTGAAAGTGCTTTTAAGGCATGGGTTGATCTGAGCACCAGTGTACGGTGTACCTGTACTACTTTAAAAACAATATTATCCAATATAATATGCTCAAATGAGTCATTTGTGCGTGAATCAAGTTGCATTTATTTCTACAGTGGAAAAACACAATGTAAATGTTCAGCATATTGCCCACCCCATACACAAGTGTTTGTCATGTGACTCATGATGTGCACATTATTTATTTTTTTGCTTTTCTAAACATGAACATCAGTCAGAAAATTTTTATTGTAACAGTGACATGTTTTGTTTTTTACCCATTACCCCAACTTAATCAACCAGCCCCTGAAAAAATAAATAAATTTAATAATAATAATTTAAAAAAAAATATTGATGTGCACCTGATTTAATTTTTTTTTTTTTTTTTTAATTTTTAATTTAATTGTTGCACTATTGTGTAAACCCTTTAGTAATGAGGTGGAAAATGACGTTGCACCTCTGGTGTGTGTGTGTGTGTCAGGGCTGACACTGTGCGGTACGCGCTGGACATCCTGAGCATTCTGACGGTCATCCCCAAGACTCAGGTTCTGCTGTCGGAGAACGTGGCGGTGCTGGACGAGAGTGGCTCCTCCATCTCCACTGTCGGTGAGAAGCGCTTGTCCCTGCAGGAGCCGATGCCATTTACTCTGCCATATGTAGCCGTTAGCATGCTTAACGCGTCTGCCTGAACAATGACACGTCGTTTACCGGCACAGACATGTGAAGCAGAGGTGCACCGAAATGAACATTTTACCGTAATATAATTTAGTACCATAAAATCCCAGAAAAACACAAAATAGTAAATAAAGTTATCGAACTAAAATGTACATTCATTTGATTGAAATTAAAAATAAATATCGGTCATTTTTGACCGACACTCGAAGAGCATCAGAGGGTTAAAACAATAATGATGTGCACTGATAAATCATTTACAATAAACACTGCAATATTCCATTAAAAACCAAAACAAGAATTTACATGTTTGATTTCATGCTGACTTTCACAGATTCTGAGATGAATGATCAAGTTTTGAGACTGCATGTGTTTGTTCTGTATGGACATCCAGTATTAATCAAGTGTGATTCCTGTGTCCTGCAGGGATGAGCATCGTGCTGGTCGTCGCCGAGGGGGAAGTATTCGTAAACGACGCCGAGATCCAAAAGTCGGCCCTGCAGGTGATCATAAACTGCGTCTGCGCTCCGGACAAGCGCGTCTCCAGCATCGGCAAGTTCATCTCGGGAACGCCACGCCGGCGTCTGCCGCAGAGCCACCGCGCGAGCGAGAGCGTGCTAGCCAAGATGTGGAACGTGGTTCAGTCCAACAACGGGATCAAAGTCCTGCTGTCCCTGCTGACCATCAAGATGCCCATCACCGATGCTGACCAGATCCGCGCGCTAGCGTGCAAAGCCTTGGTTGGATTAGCACGTAGCGCTGCGGTACGGCAAATCATTAGCAAGCTTCCGCTATTCAGCAGCGGTCAGATCCAGCAGCTCATGAAGGAGCCGGTGCTTCAGGACAAGCGTAGCGAACACGTGCGCTTCTGCAAGTTTGCAGCAGAGCTAATCGAGCGAGTGTCCGGGAAGCCTTTGTTGATCGGCACTGACGTGTCGTTAGCGCGGCTGCAGAGAGCTAATGTCGTGGCGCAGTCGCGCATCTCGTTTCCAGAGAAGGAACTACTTCTGCTAATTCGGAATCATCTTTTATCTAAAGGTCTTTCGGACACGGCTACGGCTTTAACGAAGGAAGCTGAGCTTCCCATGGGGCTACATGCGCTAACACATGCTAGCGTGCCGCCGTTCACTCCCGTTTCTGTGGCCACGCCCCCTTCTCCTGCCGCCGGCATCCCTCGGACTCCTCGGCTCACTAATGGAGTTGCAGCTCGTTTGGGTGGCCACACCCCTCATCACCTGCAGCCCCGCCCCTCGACCTCACAGGCTCCGCCCCCACCGTCACCTGCCGTTTCTCACCACAGCAACGGCTCTCCGCTAATCGGGCGAATCGTGTTCTCGCGGGAGCGGCCGTCACCGTGTCCCGCCGCTGGAGGGAAGAGGCCGAAAGTGCTGAGGCAGAAATCAGATCATGGCGCTTTTATCCAGAGTCCGGCTATGAAGAAGCAGCTGGACCGACATCTGCCCTCTCCACCTTCTCTAGACAGGTGTGCTAGTCTCTGCTTATATACCTAGCATCCCGTGCTCTTCGGGCATCTTTGACCGAAAAATTTTACGTTTTTTTGTTTTTTTTTTGTTTTTTACTTCATTGGAATGGTACGAAACTTGATAAAGGTTTTAGCACTTGCTATGTAAACACACAAAAAAATAATGGACATGATTCGAACAGGTTAAATGGTCCTGAAAAGAATAGTCACTCTTGCTCCTCGCGGCCAGAAACGAGCGCATAGGAAACGAATGGGAGACGAATTTTATCTAGTGGAAGCGTTTGGTACTGCAACATCTCACTGAAAGCTCATTTACTGAGATATCAAGCTCAAATTTAGAACACAACTAGTTTAGGTTATGGCTTTGATTACATTTTTTGTGCAGTTTTAGAGTAAAATTTGATTTTGAAAATATATATTTCATATAAAAATAGTATTTTTGCGCATTTTTCATAATAATACACGTAAAATTCTGTTACTTTTTAAGTTCACTTAAAAACTTTTTATAAAAGTTATAAACTTTTCTCACTTCAGCAATAATCTGCCAAGTGTTGTCTTTGAAAAGAGACCAAAGTTAAAAGTGTTGCTCTAAAGAAGTCAAGATTTACCACAGTTTAAGTTGGAAATTTAATTTTCAGGTCTATGCTCAAAAAGTGAATAAATGGATTATAAATACAGCGTAAATATAATGTAGTACCATAAAATCCCCTAAAAACAAAATATTAAATAAAAACATTATCAAACTAAAATATAGTACATTCGTTTAATTTACAAAAAAAGATGGTTTGTCTTAAAGCAGATTAAAAACACCACATAGACACATAAACAACATTAAACGCTGGATTTTCACCACAGGGGGACTTTAAATAAAAGCCCTTCTGACATCAGAAACTATTAGGTGATCAGAGTCACCAGACACTAGTATTCCTGAACACTAAAGCAATATGTAAAACGATTGGTCGCACCGTGGTGTTGATTGTGGCCTAGAAATGATTAATATGTAAGCAATAAGGCTCGAGGCTACACGTGTTCTCTCTAATCACTTATACACTTATTCTATATATTTATTCACGATACAGCACTAGCCTCGAGTATCTTATTGCTTTTACAAAAGCGTTACCACACAATACAAATATTAAAGCCAAAAAAAATGTATCAATGCAACTATTTAATCTATATCACTATAAATCACTTAGTAAAATCACAAAAAGTCTTCCTTCCGCTGGCAAAAATAGTCCCTGACCGTAAACAGCAACAGAAGTTAAATAAATGTTTTCGTCATTAGATGGCGGCGAAGACGGACTTTATGAGTGAGTCAGTCAGTAGAGAAGACTTTTACTCGATCTCTCACAATACTCACTCTATAAGCTTATCAATATCAATGAGATCAAACATACGTTGCTAAGAGTGGTTGCTAGGGGTGTTTTGTAGTGATACATAGAGCCGTTGGGTGAAGCGGTCGTGTGTTATCGTGAAGAAAACGCCGCTATTGACCAATCAGACTCAAGGACTGGAACTAACCGTTTTGTAAGAATAATTGTGCCGTGTGTTGTTGTTTGCAGTATAATAACGGAGTATTTGCGCGAGCAGCACGCGCGCTGCAAGAACCCGGTGACGACGTGTCCTCCCTTCAGCCTGTTCACGCCTCATCAGTGTCCCGAGCCCAAGCAGAGACGCCAGGCGCCCACCAACTTCACCCCGCGACACACTCGCCGGGTCGTGTACCCCAAATACGGCGGAGTGGACGGAGGCTGCTTCGACAGGCATCTCATCTTCAGCAGGTGCTCTTCACTGGGGTTTCTGGGTATCGGGTCAGGTGCTCTTCACTGGGGTTTCTGGGTATCGGGGCAGGGCTGGGTATCGGGTCAGGTGCTCTTCACTGGGGTTTCTGGGTATCGGGGCAGGGCTGGGTATCGGGTCAGGTGCTCTTCACTGGGGTTTCTGGGTATCGGGTCAGGTGCTCTTCACTGGGGTTTCTAGGTATCGGGGCAGGGCTGGGTATCGGGTCAGGTGCTCTTCACTGGGGTTTCTGGGTATCGGGGCAGGGCTGGGTATCGGGGCAGGTGCTCTTCACTGGGGTTTCTGGGTATCGGGGCAGGGCTGGGTATCGGGGCAGGGCTGGGTAACGGGTCAGGTGCTCTTCACTGGGGTTTCTGGGTATCGGGGCAGGGCTGGGTATCGGGTCAGGTGCTCTTCACTGGGGTATCGGGGCAGGGCTGGGTATCGGGGCAGGTGCTCTTCACTGGGGTTTCTGGGTATCGGGGCAGGGCTGGGTATCGGGTCAGGTGCTCTTCACTGGGGTTTCTGGGTATTGGGGCAGGGCTGGGTATCGGGGCAGGGCTGGGTATCGGGGCAGGGCTGGGTAACGGGTCAGGTGCTCTTCACTGGGGTTTCTGGGTATCGGGGCTGGATATCGGGTCAGGTGCTCTTCACTGGGGTCTCTGGGTATCGGGGCAGGGCTGGGTATCGGGGCTGGATATCGGGTCAGGTGCTCTTCACTGGGGTTTCTGGGTATCGGGGCAGGGCTGGGTATCGGGTCAGGTGCTCTTCACTGGGGTTTCTGGGTATCGGGGCAGGGCTGGGTATCGGGTCAGGTGCTCTTCACTGGGGTTTCTGGGTATCGGGGTAGGGCTGGGTATCGGGTCAGGTGCTCTTCACTGGGGTTTCTGGGTATCGGGGCAGGGCTGGGTATCGGGGCAGGTGCTTCGGTTCCCGATTCGACTCGATGAATATAGATTTAATACAAATCCTATATTTATACACAGTGAACATAAGTTTACAAGTGCTTAAAGGTGCAGTGTGTGAGTTTTAGCGGCATCTAGTGGTGAGGTTGTGAATTGCACCCAACAGAAGTTACGGTGGCCGACAGGAAGTGATGTCGTCGTCTGAGACAGCAGAGAGTCGCCAGTTAAACAATTTCTTTTAATAGATAAATGAAGAAATTATATTTACTTAATTATTCAGTAAAACGATGTTATTGCGAATATTAATGTGACTTGTTCATCATTGTGTCAGTGTTTTATTCGCTGACTTTAGCAGCTTCTTATCATGAAGAACAACATAGTGACGAAACGCGTTTGTCCGTTCAGGGCCACCGTAGAAACATGTAAGCGGACCCGCGGTGTGTGTAGAGAAACGCCTCATTCTAAGCTAATAAACACACAACGCTTCATTATGTAGATCTTTATACACCACTGAACACATTATGTATATGATACTGCATTTCTGTCAACAGATCCTCCTAAATATTACACACTGCACCTTTAATTAATGAGAAGAAATTAAGAGCCAGAAACATGTATATTAAACTTTTTATTTTAGGTACACTTGGGTACATTAACACAGAACACAACTCTATATTTCAAATGCATACAATGAATAAACAGCATTTTGATGCAAGATGAAAATTACTCTAATAGGTTTTTATAGGTGAAAATTTCAATTAATACGTTACTTTTTGTTTAAGATAAAACAAATCTCCCAGCATGAGCTGTAACACACAAGCCTGTGAACAGTGGAGGAAAACTAATACTGGCTTTTGGGTGATAAATAAATAAATATGGGGAATAAATCGATTCGTGACCGATTTTAAATCGACCACATTTTAAAAAACGATTAATCGAAAAATCTTTTCTTTTGCCCAGCCCTGAATCCACAGGAAATGTTCTTCAAATCTGACAGTTTTTGGTGGTGTTGTTCTCACATGTGCTTGGGCTGGGCTGTAAATATGGATTTCTCGATTTTAATCGATCGATATCAATCCTTAAATCCCAAGAATCAATGTTATAGTCAATCTTTTAACTCTGCCTGTCGCTAAATTACTGTAATAATTACAGGTTATAATTAACCGGTTTGTGTACAAACATTTGAATTATACACAAGGTAGTTATTATCACAATGATGACGGTATAATAACTTTTTAATGATGTAATTGTTTTTTCTCTAATTTGTCTTTTGCACAGTGGCAGCTCGTGGGTTTTAAAATAGGAGACACACTAAATTGAAATGTTTCTCTGCCGATGATGATGATGATGATGATGACGACGATGATTATTATTTGCCTAACCACTTTAAATAGCTTTTTGGTCACTTTTAGACAGAAAATCACACACACAGGCTATCACTTGAAGCACACATCCGTAGTGAGCCGTACATGCAGTGGAAAACACAGTGGTTAAAAGAGCGCCTTGGGCCGTTCAGGGAATATATCTCTCGCCTATATATCTACCTTCATTTTTAATTTTGTTGGCAATCAAATATTCAATATCGCTACTCTCCATAATTAATGTACTTGGTGGTATATTATTTCTAGCAGTTCATAGACTGTAAAAAAGGTTCAAACTAATATCACGTAATTTAAAGGAGTGCTTGATTGTGTCTTTAATGTATGTTGTTTATGCTCAAACAGCAACATTACACTCTAAAGTTAGAAAAGTGAAGTCATAAACACATTTACTAACAAAATCTGAGATTTTTTCAAATCAGAAGTGTCAAAGGTTATCGTGATTATTGGATGGCAGGAGCTATAAATGGTGTTTAGGGAAGTTAGTTGTCGCGTCGACTGAAAGCAGCTCTGACTAACACATCGAACTGGGGATTTAAGAATCAATATCGGTTTATCAAAATGAATCAATATTTTAGCCCAGCTCTGGTATTCACGTTCTTTTTCCTCTTGACTTTAAGCTCACCACTGAAGTGCTGTGTGTGTGTGTGCAGGTTTCGCCCGATCTCGGTGTTCAGGGAGGCTGAGGAGGATGAGAGTGGCTTCATGTGTTGTGCGTTCTCGGCTCGAGAGCGGTTCCTGATGTTGGGCACGTGCACCGGCCAGCTCAAACTCTACAACGTGTTCAGTGGACAAGAGGAGGCCAGTTACAGCTGCCACAGCTCAGCCATCACACACCTCGAGCCCTCCAGAGTAAGCACACACACACACACACACACACACCTCCAGCCCTAAAGGCCCCCATATACTCTCAGAGAAGTTCTGTTTCATTCTTCACTTGGTGGTAAAAAGTAGTTTGAAACACCTTTACGGTAATATACTGTTAGTGAACATGAGAGCGGCGTTTAGATGGATATGTAAATCAGAGCTGCACGCTTTCCTCTCAATAACAGAATAAACACCACAGAAATGAGAACAGCAGTTCAGAAAGCATCTGATTATAGAGATGTGGAGATGTTTGCAGCAGCTCTGAGATTCAGATCTACAGTCACGTCACGTGTATTCATAAAGCACTTTATACAATAGATTGCTTTAAAGCAGCAGCTTTACTGTATTAAACATGAAAACAGTGTCAGAATCACAGCTTGAGTTTCTGCTATAAAGCGTCTCTCCTGTGAGTTCATGTTTTTAATCGCGTCTGAGCTCGACCGACTGAACAGAAGAAATGAACCGGAGAAGATTTACACCTCAAAGAAGGCGGAGCCTCAGAGCCACTCCCATTGATTACATCATCACCACACCGACCAATGGGAGATCAAGGCTCTTATCTGCCGGAGTGAAGGCTCACTTCGACGAGCTGTTTAGATGCTCCTTCATGGCCAGACTTTATTTAAAAAAGGTCGTCAAATCTGTTCGTTCTTCGATTCTTTCTTAAGTTTTTTGTGGCCTTTATATAACAACATGCTTTTAGTTGTGCTTTAACGCGTTTCAAAAGTACCCTGGTTAGGATCGATTCGGCCAGATCTTGCGTCTGAATTGAATGCTTTTTTGTAGTAGGCGTATAAGTAAGGGATAATGTACATCCAGCCGGTTGTTATCTCAGAATAAACCCGACAGGGTGATCTGGATCAGGTCTTCAGCCTGAAGGGGTTTATTCTGAGATCTCACACACACACACACACACACACACACACACACACACACACACACACACACACACACACATACCCGAAGGGGTTTATTCTGACAACACACACACACCTGAAGGGGTTTATTCTGAGATCACACACACACACACACACCCGAAGGGGTTTATTCTGAGATCTCACACACACACACACACACACACACACACACACACACATACCCGAAGGGGTTTATTCTGACAACACACACACACCCGAAGGGGTTTATTCTGAGATCTCACACACACACACACACACACACACACACACACACACACACACACATATACCCGAAGGGGTTTATTCTGACAACACACACACACCCGAAGGGGTTTATTCTGAGATCTCACACACACACACACACACACACACACACACATACCCGAAGGGGTTTATTCTGACAACACACACACACCTGAAGGGGTTTATTCTGAGATCACACACACACACACACACCCGAAGGGGTTTATTCTGAGATCTCACACACACACACACACACACACACACACACACACACATACCCGAAGGGGTTTATTCTGACAACACACACACACCCGAAGGGGTTTATTCTGAGATCTCACACACACACACACACACACACACACACACATACCCGAAGGGGTTTATTCTGACAACACACACACACCTGAGGGGGTTTATTCTGAGATCACACACACACACACACACACACACACCCGAAGGGGTTTATTCTGAGATCACAACTGGCTGGATGTACATTATCCCGCTTATTACACGGATACTTGCCACAAGTTAATAATTAGACACAAAATATTGAGTTGAAATATTTTATTAGCTCTTTAAACGCAAAGCTTCAGAGAGAGCAGTTTCAGCGGCGAGATCAAACTAGACGGACATGTAGGAGATACGGTATACAGTCATAACACTTTCACCACATAAATAATTATGGAGATCAGAGATATTGATTTCAGATTAAATTGTTTTAAAATCGCACCTGTTTGTATCTTATAATCCAACAGTGAACAAAACAATAGTCACAAAATGGCCGCCGCTGCCTTTGTATGAAACGAGAGGGAGCGAGTCTACATTATTAAATAACTGTGCACAAAATACTGATTTGACTGAGTTTTAATATTTTATTAGCTCACCAAACGCAAAACTTCCACGAGGAAAGACCGCTCCTAGCGAGTGTGTAGCGCTGATGTCTTCAGTGACCGGATGAGCCGGTGTTTCTGCTGTTATCTGGGAATATCACACCGCTGGATGTGTGATTGACCAATCAGAATCAAGTATTCCACAGAACCGTGTAATAATGTTTTTTAGTTTCCATGGTAAAATAAAGCTGATACAAAGAATTTAGGCGATTGAAATGATTCATCCACATCAGATGGTGGAGTTTTCCTGATCTGCCTCTAGTATCAAAGTACACCGTTGTGATAGTCTGTGTGTGTGTGTGTGTGTGTGTGTCAGGACGGCTCGCTGCTGTTGACGTCTGCATCTTGGAGTTACCCGTTATCAGCGCTGTGGGGGATGAAGTCTGTGTTCATCATGAAGTGAGTCTTCAAGCCATCAGAACTCGGCTCATATTCTCCACATGGGTTTTTAATTGATGAACTCCTCTGTTCCAGGCATTCATTCCTGGATGATCATTATGTGGAGTTCAGCAAACTCTCTCAGGACAGAGTCATAGGAACCAAAGAGCACATCGCACATGCAAGTCTCCTTCCTAACCAATGCCTTTGTCTTCCATTCACTCAGTGTTGTGTTTCGAGTCTCGAACATTAGGGAATCAGCTCTTATTCAAGACTAAATAAAAACATGCAGATTCTAAATGGTGTTTTAAAACTTGTATATAATATGTGATTAAATTTAGGGAGCTCGATATATCGGCCACTATATCGGTATCGGCCGATATACGTTCATCTTTAATGTTATCATTATCGGGCCAATTAGAAAATGTGTCCGATATATTAAAGCCGATGAATAATGTATTATTTCCTTCAGCTGAGACGCTCCAGATGCGCACTGTTCAACATGATGGATTCGAATTCCTTGAAAAATTATTGTAATCATAAAAAAGGAAAATACAGTTCAGTGCAACATATAGGCTGTTAAAATTATAATGAGAACATCATAACTGTGTGCTTGCGACATGGATTTTAATGATGTTGCTTTTGTTTTTGTAATCAGGCTTTCAGATATGATATAAAAATTTGGATTTAGATTTATCGGTTATCAAATATAAAGAGTTATCGGTATCGGACAAAATGTTAATATCGGTGCGTCCCTAATGTGAAGCTGATACCCAGCTGACAGGGAAATGTTCACATAACCAAGAAAATACCTCGGTGTATATAATATAAAGAATTATCGGTTATCGGTAAAATCTCCATATCGGTGTATCCCTAATCAAATGATATCGCCATGTGTATTTCTGCAGATATATGACATCCAGACAGGACAGAAGATCCTGACCCTCAATAACCCCGACCTGGCCAACAACTACAAGCGCAACTGTGCCACGTTTAACCCCACGGACGACCTGGTCCTGAACGACGGGGTCATGTGGGACGTGCGTACATCGCAGGCCATACACAAGTTCGACAAGTTCAACATGAACATCAGTGGCGTTTTCCATCCCAATGGGTTAGAGGTCATCATCAACACGGAGATCGTATGCTTTTCTGCTCAGTGACCACTGTTTTATTATAAAGCAGTTTTCTGATCCTTCTGTTTTCTGTTAAAGTCCCCCAGAAGTCAATACTTTTATCCCTTAAAACTCATCGTTGATCACCAGAATGACATCAGCGTTTTTTCCTTCATGCCTTAAAATATCTTGAATGTAACTCGACACCCTCGCCTCATTTAGTATGCACGGTTCTATGAATATGCAAATGAGCCCCGCCTCCACTCACTCACTCAGCTCAGAGATCCACTGGTTGACGATCACACGTTGATCTGATTGGTTACAAGGTCGTTTAAACATAAACACCACATACACACATAAACAACATTAAACGCTGGATTTCACCACAGGGGGACTTTAACCCTTTACAATACGGTTTTAAATCAAATGTGTGTTGACATTAGCAGGGATTAAAGTTCTCCGTCGCTACGACGGATTTCCGTTAATTGCAGCGAGTCTATGACGGATTTCCGTCAATTGCAGGGTTCCCGTCTGTCCTTATGTCTTAAATTAACTTTTCATAATTTTAAGGCCGTAAATAGCCTTTAATTTCTCAAATAGTGTGATAAATGTCTTAATTTTAGTTTGAACAGTTTGAATAGGTCTTAAATTAAGGAGAGACGAGGTGTATTCACCTTGCTGAGGGGGATGTGATCAAAGCCTGGAGTGGAGCGAAAGCATGTTCCTCTCTCCACTCTAAGCATTCTGTTATCACTTCGCTTACGGTCCACTCCGGGTTTTCAATTCCCGCTCACGGAAAAAACTGCTCCGTGTTCACTCAATTAATCTTTGGAGAAGTGCATGTCAGGCTACAGCTCGTTTGCTGCGGTCCGAGCCCGAGCGCGCAAACGTGCACGGCGCATGATAGAAAACAGAACGCGGGTCAATATTGGCCGTTTCTCAATAGCCTACCAAGTAGCCTACGCAAACTTCGGACTTGCGTCCTGGTAGTTCGGACTTGCCAAGTTCGACTCAGGAGAACGAACTCCCGAGGACGAGAGGACGCGAGTCCGGTTATTCTGCAAATGGAACAGTGCGTTCTTGATCGCGTCACTCAGCTCGCTCTGGCTACTTTATGTATATTTTAGGCAACCATAAAACGAAATATGGTATAAAATACAACTCTGCCTCTTTTCATTTATAAATGAACATATTATCATAAACATATTAATGGCCACACAAATGTGGTTCAGGCAACGCACATTGATTATCTTCACTTCATATATTTATAACAACACGAAATATAAAACACAACCCTGCTTCTTTTTGTTTTCATTTTAAAAATATGAAACATTATTGATCATTAAAACTGACATTCAACAAACAGACAGGGTTGTATCGTTTTATTGTATTATGCATGTACACATAATGCATAGTAAATATATATATATATATAAAGAATATTTTAGAATATATAAAATTACACAACCCTGTCTCTTTTTGTTAAATGTCAGTCTTAATGATCAATAATATCCCGTTCAAAAGTATAAGTAGCCTAATAGGTAGGCTATAATAAGCTATACAATGAGAAATAAAAGCAAACAATTCAGTCAAACATAAGTCAGCTCTCTAATAGGCTACAAAGTTAAATAGCCTAAATATATAAAGTTATGAAACTTCACTTTGCCCTCAGCCAAAACAATTTGCCATGGAACAAACTATATATTAACATAGTTTAGCATTGTTTGGTCTTATAAGATAAATAAAAACATGCACTGAAAAGTTATGTAGATGGTTGATTATTTGTCAAGATAAGTAATTGTTTTTCATAGATTAAAATAGCTTTTAAAATACGCACACTGGCAATATTAAAGCAGTTTAAAACATCTCCCCTTAAAACGCTATTGGTCTCGACTATTTAAATAAAGTTACAGGAATATGACTTGGCCTGAAAAAAAAATCAGTCAGAAGAATTTTTTTCACTTTAATCCCTGCATTAGTGAATGCACTGTGAGCTAGCATGAGCGAACACTGAACAACTGTATTAAGGAACATTCATTATTACATTTCTCAGTTTAACTAGTGCATTAACTAATGTTAATAAATGAGACGTGTCCCACTTTATATTAGGCGCCTTTAACTACTATGTACTAAAATTTAAATAAATTGTTTGATACAATGCGCATACATGTTTTTACATTGTACATATATTTTTAAAATGCCATCTACAATTAACCCTTAAACAAGCAAACCCGTCCCAACCTGAGTTTTACACTACAGCATCAACACAATAAGCACATTGTAAGTATTAATTTAGTTTTTGATTCAAGTACGCAGTAGTTAAAGGCACCGACCCGGTAGACGAGTGCCTGTTAATGTAGACAAGGGTGGATTTGGGAAAAGTGTTCCCGGGAAACGTGTGGATGCTTGAATGCTGAGTTGTTGTCTTTAACTGGAGCTCCAGTGGGATTTGAGGACGTTTCATCTCCTCCACACCGTACCAGCGCTGGATCAGTGCAGGATCGTGTTCAACAACAACGGAACCGTCATTTATGGAGGTGAGAGACACAGATCCTTCACTTTTCTCTTTCTCAGTTAATGTTGCCGTCTAATGCTTTATTTCTCGTCGGTCTGCACTCCATACCCTCTGGGAGCCTGTGTCCGCCACAGGATAACAAATAAAAAAGCTAATTGCGACTTTTGCGACGCAATTCTGACTTTATAACTTGCAATTACGAATTTATAACTCACAATTCTGACTTTATATAACGCAAATCTGATTTAACACACAATTGCACATGTATCACGCAATTCTGACTTTATAACGCAATTCTGACTTTATATAACGCAATTCTGACTTTATATAACGCAATTCTGACTTTATAACGCAATTCTGACTTTATATAACGCAATTCTGACTCTGACTTTATATTGCGCAATTCTGACTTTATATTGCGCAATTCTGACTTTATAACGCAATTCTGACTTTATATTGCGCAATTCTGACTTTATGTTGCGCAATTCTGACTTTATAACACACAATTGCAACTTTATATAACGCAATTCTGACTTTATAAATAATAATAATACATTTTATTTAAAAAGGCGCCTTTCTGACACTCAAGGTCACCGTACAGGCATACATAAAAGTTTATACAATAAACAAATAATAAAGTTATACCCAAAGTAGATTAAAATCAATTTATAACACAATTGCAACTTTATATCACGCAGTTCTGACTTTATAACTTGCAATTTACGAATTTATATCACACAATTCTGACTTTATAACTCACGATTGCAACTATATCACACAATTCTGACTTTATAACTCGCGATTCTGACTTTATAACACAATTGCAACTTTATATCACGTTTTTCTGACTTTTTTTGTCATAAGTTTGTATCACGCTATTCTGAGAAATAAAGTCAGAATTCCGAGATGTAAAATCGCAATTGTGAGAAAGTCACAATTATCTTTTAAAATGTTTTCTTCTGTGGCGGAAACAAGCTTCCACAATACCGCATGTTGACAACGCAAAAACAGTTTTTGATGACTTGACAAATTTAGAAGAAAATGTAAATCTCACATTGCCATCAGTATTCAGACTCGGTACTCAGAGTAATCAAACTTCGGCTTCAGCGGTTACAGCCTCGGGTGTTTCTGGGTCCTCTTGTGCACCCCTGGACCCGGGGACGTCTGCCGTTCTCTGCAGATCCTCCGAGGACTGTCTGGATGTTCTCCAGTTCCTGCAGAGATGTGTCTGATAGGGATTACGTCTGGCCTCTGACTGATCCAGGCTCTCAGTCGTCAATAAACCACTGTTGTGTGTTTAAAGAGCACTGCGATGCTTTCCTCCACGCTCAGCGGTGTTTAGTGTGTGATGTTGCTGTTCGATCACGAGAAAGCTCCAGTTCTCCTCTATACGAGAGTCAGTGTTCCTGAACTCCTGAAACGCCACCATTGTAGTCTCGAGTTTCTCCCGGGAACGAACACGTCACAATATTCCTCATTATAATAATCCATATGCAAAATAAAGGGGCGGGGCCTGGTTGAGTTAGTTAGTAGTGTGTTACACTGGCGGTTATGGAAAGGGGCGGGACATTTCCCAAACACACTCGAAGCGCTCGACCAATCACAACACACTGCTCCAGCCGACCAATCAGATCACAGTGTGCTTTTCAGGAGGAGGGGCTTCATAGAGACAGGAACTAAACAGAGCGTTACTGACAGACTGGGAAGAGAGGAGCCGCAACAATGGAGAATATGAGGAGAATAATCAACACTCAAGCAGGAAAACCTGTTCTAGGAGAGCCTGAAACTACAGCAAGAGTCTGAGAAAGAGCAGAATAGGGAAACTTTAAGGTCATTTTCCTGTTGGAATGTGAAATTCAGCACAACATTTGAATGCGTCGTGTCATAAGAGTGTACACACACAATCTGTGTTTCTGCAGATATTGAAGTGTAAAGTGCTCTGGATGAATATGTGTGTTTCACTGATGTTCTGGAGTGTGTTTCTGATGTTGTGTGTGTGTGTGTGTGTGTGTGTAGCCATGTTGCAGGCTGACGATGAGGATGACATGATGGAGCAGCAGATGAAGAGCCCCTTCGGATCCTCCTTCAGGACCTTCGATGCCACCGACTACAAACCCATCGGTATCTCCATCATAAACATCCTTCAGCTTTCACAAAAGAGCATGATGTGATCTGTCGGATCAAATATATATGTTGTGTCTGGTTAGTGTAAAAGCATTGACATAAGAGACAAGCGGTCACATGCTGTCCATAGACTTTACTTTGAAAATAACCCAGTCTTTCTGTAATGAGTTTTTCTTTACGCTGATGAATAATGCTCATAATTGTATTGAATAATGAAAATAAAATAAAATGTTTGCTTTCTCAGCCACCATTGATGTGAAGAGGAATATTTTCGACCTGTGCACAGACACCAAAGACTGCTATCTGGCTGTCATCGAGGTATGCGGCGCTCTCGTTCATTCACTTATATGGTTTTGTGTATATAGCTGCACCGACTCTGGGACACACTTTTGAGGACTTATTTACGGATCCAGATTTTTTTTTTTACAATTTTTAGCACAAGTACATTTAAAGAATCTTTTATATAATTGTACTCATTTTGAACATTTACTCATTTTTATTTTTTAAACTCAAATACTAGTACACCAACTCTGAGTCTTTGTGCTTTTAAAATGAAGATTCTTGTTCGGTTTGATGACAGTGAACACACTGATCTTCTCTGAAGTGAAGTCTACAAAACTACATCCGTGCAAGAAAATGTCGACTACATCTCCCATAATTATCATGTTCGACACTGTAACGTGTGTGTGTGTGTGTGTGTGTGTGTGCGCTACAGAATCAGGACTCGATAAACATGGACACTGTGTGTCGTCTGTATGAGGTGGGCCGCCAGAGACTCGCTGAGGAGGAGGAGGATGAGGAAGAGCAGGTGAGGCTGATGCTAAACACACTTCTGAAAACTCTGACACTAATTCTCCTTTCATGCACATTAAGGGAATAATATTTTATTTAAGAACAATTGTTTCAAAATGCAGTGCTTGATTTGGTGATTGCGCTCGTCCCTCTTGTGGCCATAGCAGACAGTGCAGCCCTTTCCCCTCTCACATTAACTGTGGCCTTTAGAAGTGGAATATAATTCGAATTTTGCTAATATTTAAGAAAGAAATTCGCATTCATCTTTTCAGCCATTCCGACAGCCCTAGTGTGTATATATATATTTGTGGGAGTGTTTTGCTGGAATGAGCCATTCTGGGGATTCTCAATTGTACAATTCTTTTTTTTTAAACAACATTTGATCATTTATCACCATCATTTTTACCTTTATAATGAAATGTGATGTCTGCAAAAGCACACTCTCTGCTTGTGAAATGCAGTGCAGCTTCTGCTTCAGATCTAGTTCAGCTTCACTTGCACACATCTAGACAGCTCAGGCGTTCAGGGTCAGGAGTAAATCGTGTGTGTGTGTGTGTGTTTCAGGAGGAGGACGACCAGGACGAAGACGACGACGACGACTCTGATGATGACATCGATGACATCGACACCGACCCGCTGCTGGCCGAGCTGAACGAGAACAACGGCGAGGAGGATGGAGAGCACGACTTCTCCCCGTCCGATGATGAGGAGGTGGCGCGCCTCCTGGATGAAGAGGCTGACGAGGACGACGATGATGACGACGACGATGATGATGATGATGACGACGATGATGATGATGATTCTGATGATAATGAGCGAGATGTGGAGCTTGTGCTGGACAACAGTGAGTTCGACATTCATCCAGTATTATGATGATGTCACGGCATCGAAGCGCTTGATTTGACTTTTTGAAATGCAAGTCCTTGAAAACAGACACATTTATGAAAAGTGCATTATTGAAAGACAACATATGGGAAGTGTATTTTTTATTGTATTGATGAAGCTATCGGTTCACACACACCTGATATAGAGGCGTTTCGCTGAGCGTGCTCTTGCTCATGGAGAAGATACAGCTTTCACTCCTCAGGTCAATCATATATTCATGGGAGAAAACAATCATTCTGAATTAGTAAAGCGATATCTTTATCATAGTGTCCTGTCAGTGGATAGTTAGCGCAGCATTGCTTGTTCTGCACTTTTGATCTATTTCCCTTTTTATCATTTAAGGCGAGACGCTACAGGTGAATAGAGTAACATTTTTAAATAATAGATATCACCATGAAACTTCCTCAGTTGATTACTTACACAAGTATATTAAAAAAAAATTATTATACGTTTTTGAAATTTGTATGTTTAATTATGCAAATTAGGCATTATCTCATTAAATATGTGCAATTTTGCATATATTTTTGGTAGATAGATCTGAACATATGATAAAGCCAGGTGCAAAATTCTTTTTTTATTTAGTTTACACACAAGATGAAAAAAAAAGTTCAGAGGGATTTCAAAAAAGCCTTAAAAAAACGATTTTCGCCATATTTTTTGTATTAAAATGTCACATAAATCAGTCCAGGATTGATTTATGAACAAATCCCTCTGAAATATCTTCAGAATACTGCGAAGTGTGTAACTGGAGAGTTTGGTGCTAAACAGGCTGAGACATTTCTACTGGAGAATGACACAAAACTCATTTTGAGAAAGGCATTTAAAGATTTAAGTAGGGAATTTAATACATTTCTATTGGAAAAAATTGGTCAAAAACAGAATAAAAACTCAGGCCCTTAGAAATAATAATATATAATATTTCAAGCTCATGAAAACTGATTATTTAATAACATGGCAGGCATATAAGGCCTACAACTGCAGTAACTCAACGAGTTAACATTGGCAGAGTACACCATGTGATGCGTCTGAGCGAATCACGTTAGCAGAAACCAGCAGTGGCCAATGAGATTTCCTCATTAGCTTTAAATCACCCTTTGGACATTCACTATTGGTTACTGATAGAAAGGAAATGGCCATATTTGGGTTACAAAGCGTTGTGCAGGAGACTCCGAGCTTTACAGCGAAACCGCTTTCCGTAATTTACTGCCGCAAGTAAACAAAATGTAACAAAACAAACATCTTAATGTATATTTTCAATGTTTTCTTTATAGCAGCTTGAAAGAACACACATTGGAGGAGTAAACTAGCCCAAAATCTCGAAACTGATCACTGCATGACAAAGCGATGTTTTTGCCTGCCGTGTCTCGCCTTAAGAGATCATAAAGAGAGAGATTGTGTGATGAATGAGATCTTCCTGTCCTGAAACGCGCTCTCCTCTTCCCGCAGCGGACAGCTCTGATAACTCAGACCTGGAGGACGACATCATCCTCGCCCTGAACGAGTGACGCCGCAGGAAGTGACATCAGACGAGCTCGCCCCGTCCTGCGCCTCAGAGAAGATCTGGCGGGAACACGGCAGCCCCGGCTCTCTTGTGCTCGTGCGGAACCGACGCCATTGGTCGGATGTGTGTGTGTTTGGTGATGCGTTTCCTGCTCTGACTGTCCGATCACTTTTAAAGAGACCTGGCGTGCGTTAAACCCTTCGCACACGCGTGCGTCTGTCTGATGTTCATAGGTCTGCGTGCGTTTCACGGTCTAGTGGAGTTCTGGGTAGCTCTGATCCACTGGTTGACCTTTGACCTGCCCACCACTCCTCAGGTGACCTCTTTAGTTTGATGAACCTAAACGGCTGAAATCGAGTTGCTTAGACGTTTAGTTGATGCATTTTTTGCTTTTTGAAGGGTAGTTTTGTTTGATTTTAAAGGTCTGGCGGATTGGATTGAGACGTCGACTGAGCAATAATTTCCTTTGATCTGAACTCATATACAGGACTCTCCGGCCCGTGGCGCCTGACGTCTGACCGCTGCATTTCACATGGAAGCGAAACTTTTTTAAGCATCTGTGTACAGCCTTCATTTACTTTATGGTTTAATGTTTGTGTTCATGCCTTTCCAAAAGTCAACCTCTAAGGCAACATTGTGTACAGAATGTATTAAAAATATTTTTACTATACATGTTATTACAATAAACCAGAGAACATTTGTTTGCTTTTATTTTTCATTCATTTTTGAGTGACATACTCGAGCGTTATCACACTCTCAATTCACCGTGTGTGTGAGAGTAAAATACTGACCTCGAAATGTTCAGGACAGGTTTGCTACTACAGTATCTCCACTTGTTCTTAAAGGGGAACAATGATTTGAAAAGCATCTTGTCTTATAAACGCACTCTTGCTCCACATGTTGACTTCAGAGGCTGCTCGAAATCCTCCGTTTTCAATGGAATTACTTTTTATAAAGGACAAATATAATGTACATACTGAATTTGACTGAATAAGGTTTCTGTAAAGTCTACACACCTCGGTTGAAATTGATTCATGTAACTCTTGTGCTGTTGAAAACCCTGTGACACTCGTGGTGTTCCTGGTCAAGAAATAGCTTCTAAATCACTCGTTACGCTGTTTATCAGTGCTCAGGCTCGGCTCTAGCCCTTTGGTTGCCCTAGGTGAGATTGAGTTTTGAGTTATCATTAAAAATAGGTATTTATTAAACTAAACAAAAATGCTCTTATAGTCATTCCAAAACTTCAAGCAAATGATGACTTGAAATTGTTCATACAAAGAACGTTCAAGGATATTTCTATCATCCTACACAGTTGCATTGTACAAATACATTTGATCTGACCATGTAACTTGTAGTAGATAAATTAAAATTACTACCACCACTACTATTATTACTAATCTTTTATGCTGCTACAGGGCTGGGGGTTCGGGGTATGCCCCCCGTAAGAGAATTTTATGCATTTTAATGTTAAATTCATCAATCTGGTGCACTTTGAGAGTTCAAAACTAAAAGCTCCACCCATATTCAGTGTGCAAATTAAACAAAGAAAATTTCAAACCTCTTTTAGTTACAGTGTCTGTCTACATTACACTACTACATAATAATAGTTATAATAGTAATCCCATGACAGTAATAGCCATAGGCTGTATTGTAAGACAAATGCACTGAAAAATAAAAGAAACTTTCATAATTACTTTTGTTACGACCCTTGGCTCAAGGGAAGCAACAAAAACAAGGGACACACGTAAACCAAATTGTAAGCTCAAAAGTAATGTTTATTTAACTACAAAAGTAAGACAAAACTAAATAATAAAATGAAAACGTTTAAAGAAAATAGAAGTGTTTCTGTATTTATCAGCAAGATCAGTGTGTAAAGCAAGATGCATGGTCGAAAGTGTAATGCAATGTTGAAGTTGAAATGTAAATGCAAAAAGTAACAAAATGCAACGCAAGCAAAGTCCAAAAGCAAAGTCCAAAACCAAAGTTCCCTCTCCCTTGGCTCAGTTGGTGATCTCTTAAGGAGCGTCTAAGGCACGGTCACAGGTGTTTCCAGTTGACTGCCAATTGAGGCAATTAGTGGGCTCCGGTACCAAACTGCAATTCTCAAAAGCAGCAGCAGAGGTCGTCACACTTTTGTACTTATTTCTATACTTGAAACAAAGTAACCCAGCGCCGCCAATTAAGCAAAACGAATGGGCCGCCGATGTACGAGTTTTATGGGCCGTTAAGACTAAACAAATTGTGGCTGAGGGGCGCCTTAGGGTGATCATGTTTAATAAACATGTTTTTGTTTCGCTTGTCAATCTAATTCTGTGATTAATGGTAAGTACGCCGAGGACGACACTAGAGGGCGTCGCGCCCCAACACATTTATCGCCCTAGGTAAGTTCGCCTGTAGCAATCCGGCCCTGTCAACAATTATTGGATTTAACATTTTTGTCAGCTTTTTTTTTTTTTTTTTTATTAGGCCAGGTTTTGTATTTATTTTTGAAAGTGATTATTGTAGTCCTCATTGATCTGAGCCTCAATGATTTGAGGATAACGTTCATCTCTGTGAAAAAAGCCTGTAATACTCCAAATATTTTGTTTGTGCACGTCTGTGTGTGTGTGTATGTGCGCGGATGCATGAGTGTGTATGTGCGCGGATGCATGAGTGTGTATGTGGGCGGATGCATGAGTGTGTATGTGCACGTCTAACATGCACAGGTCCCAGGCCTTTATTTCTGCAAGCCCTCTCCTCTCTTCTCTTTGTTTCTCCTCTCCCTCTCTTCTCCTCGCCTCTCCTCTCTTCTCTTTGTTTCTCCTCTCCCTCTCCTCTCGTCTCTCCACTCCCTCTCCTCTCTTCTCCTCTTCTCCCTTCTCCTAGCCTCTCCTCTCCTTGTCTCTCCTCTCGTCTCTCCTCTCCCTCTCCTCTCTTCTCCTCTTCTCCCCTCTCTTAGTCTCTCCTCTCCTTGTTTCTCCTCTCCCTCTCCTCTCTTCTCCTCTTCTCCCCTCTCTTAGTCTCTCCTCTCCTTGTTTCTCCTCTCCCTCTCCTCTCTTCTCCTCTTCTCCCTTCTCCTAGCCTCTCCTCTCCTTGTCTCTCCTCTCGTCTCTCCTCTCCCTCTCCTCTCTTCTCCTCTTCTCCCCTCTCTTAGTCTCTCCTCTCCTTGTTTCTCCTCTCCCTCTCCTCTCTTCTCCTCTTCTCCCCTCTCCTAGTCTCTCCTCCTTGTTTCTCCTCTCCCTCTCGTCTCGTCTCTCCTCTCCCTCGTCTCTCCTCTCCCTCGTCTGTCCTCTCCCTCTCCTCTCGTCTCTCCTCTCCCTCTTCTCTCCTTGTTTCTCCTCTCCCTCTCCTCTCGTCTCTCCTCTCCCTCGTCTCTCCTCTCCCTCGTCTGTCCTCTCCCTCTCCTCTCGTCTCTCCTCTCCCTCTTCTCTCCTTATTTTTCCTCTCCCTCTCCTCTCGTCTCTCCTCTCCCTCTCCTCTCTCCACTCCCTCTCCTCTTCTCTCCTCTCCTAGTCTCTCCTCTTCTCTCCTGTCCTAGTCTCTCCTCTCCTTGTTTCTCCACTCCCTCTCCTCGTCTCTCCTCTCCCTCTCCTCTCTCCACTCCCTCTCCTCGTCTCTCCTCTTCTCTCCTCTCCTAGTCTCTCCTCTTCTCTCCTCTCCTAGTCTCTACTCTCCTTGTTTCTCCACTCCCTCTCCTCGTCTCTTCTCTTCTCTCCTAGTCTCTCCTCCTTGTTTCTCCTCTCCCTCTCGTCTCCCTCTTCTCTCCTTGTTTCTCCTCTCCCTCTCCTCTCGTCTCTCCTCTCCCTCGTCTCTCCTCTCCCTCGTCTCTCCTCTCCCTCTCCTCTCGTCTCTCCTCTCCCTCTTCTCTCCTTATTTTTCCTCTCCCTCTCCTCTCGTCTCTCCTCTCCCTCTCCTCTCTCCACTCCCTCTCCTCTTCTCTCCTCTCCTAGTCTCTCCTCTTCTCTCCTCTCCTAGTCTCTCCTCTCCTTGTTTCTCCACTCCCTCTCCTCGTCTCTCCTCTCCCTCTCCTCTCTCCACTCCCTCTCCTCGTCTCTCCTCTTCTCTCCTCTCCTAGTCTCTCCTCTTCTCTCCTCTCCTAGTCTCTCCTCTCCTTGTTTCTCCACTCCCTCTCCTCGTCTCTTCTCTTCTCTCCTAGTCTCTCCTCTCCTTGTTTCTCCTCTCCCTCTCCTCTCTTCTCCCAACATGACATCATGACTTTGCGTAAACATACACGCCACTTTCAAGTCAAGTGGTGTGTTATCTACGCATTTTGAGCTATCCGCGTGTATGTCCACGCCGAAACGAACCGTCATCTTTTGCGTGTATGTACGCCGTTAAATGTCCGAGCCAAACGAAGCAAAATGTAGATCTACATCTGGGGAGCGATATTTTTTTTCCTAGGATGGTAGGGGAAGACTCATAAATGGTATTAACCCCAGTGACGGGTAGGTTTAGGGACGGGGTTGGGGTAGGTCATATATTTATATATACAGTAATGTAACGTTAAGTCAACGGCGTTGATAAATACGCTGAAAAGCGATTATGCGTGTTGATAGCACGCCAAAAATGGAAATACGAATTGGCGTGTCATACATACGCCATTTTATGAGATCAGTCTGCTTCTCCTCGTCTCTTCTCTCCTTGTTTCTCCTCTCTCTCCTCTTCTCGTCTCTCCTTGTCTCTTCTCTCCTCTTCTTGTTTCTCCTCTCTCTCTCCTCTTCTCGTCTCTCCTTGTCTCTTCTCTCCTCTTCTTGTTTCTCCTCTCTCTCTCCTCTTCTCGTCTCTCCTTGTCTCTTCTCGTCTCTCCTTGTCTCTCCTATACCTCTCATCTCCTATACCTCTCATCTCCTTGTCTCTCCTCTCCTTGTTTCTTCTCTCCATCTTATCCTCACCCTCTCCTCTCTCTCTCCTCTCTTCGTCTCTCCTCTCCTCGTCTCTGTGATAAGGACCCAAGCAGTCAGAAGGAGAATCATATCAGGCATCCGTTTAAAGGTTGTTCCAAAAGAAGTTTAATACTTTAAAGGCAAGGAAGTGGAAAAGGTGCATACAACAGTGGGCAAGAGCAAAAATAAAAATAAAAGTTACAAAAACAGTCTAAAAACTAGCACTGTTGAGTAACTGTTGGAGACCAAAGTTTCTCATGCTCAAGTAGCATTAACAACTTTTGCATTAAGCAAAACCACTCTCTGTTCCCCTGCCTCACTTCTGAACACTCTTAAATGCATAATTTTCCCGCTTTTAGTTAATTGGAACATACCATTTTCTGTAAAACTAACTTCTGTCTCTATACATTTCAGCAAGTTCCTTCAATGATAGTTAAGACAGAGATTTTAAAAACAATCAATAAATACAACATACAGGAAGGAGAAAAACAAATATTGTCATTTGCACGACTGATATTTCCTAAATTAGTTCAAATGAGCATTTCCCCACATCCCAGGGTGTGCACATACCTAGAGGTTAGGCCCACTCTTCTAACAACAGGAAATAAAACCGCAAATACCCACATGAACAATTATAACATGCATGATATAAAGAACAATAAGGATACAATTTCGAGGGATGGAGAAGCAACACTGGCTCTCCATCACCCTCTCTTCATCTCTCCTCTCTTCTCCTCGTCTCTCCTCCTCTTGATTCTCTTCTTCCCTCTCCTCTCCATGTTTCTCCTTCTCCCCTCCCTCCCCTCTACTCTCCCTCTCCTATCCTTGTTTCTCCTCTCCCCTCCCTCGTTTCTCCTTCCCTCTCCTTGTCTCTCTTCTCCTCTGCTCGTCTCTCCTCTCCTTGTCTCTCCCTCGTCTCTCCTTGTCTCTCCCTCTCCTCGTTTATCCTCTCTGCTCTCATCCCCTCCTCTCCCCATCCTCTCCTCATCATCTCTCCTCCCCCTCCCATTCTCTGCTCTCCTCCTCGTCTCTCCTCTTTGATCCTCTGTTCTCCTCCTCGTCTCTCCCCTCCTCTCCTCCTCGTCTATCCCCTCCCATCCTCTCCTCTCCCCCTCGTCTCTTCTCTCCCCTCCCATTCTCTGCTCTCCTCCTCGTTTCTCCCCTCCCATCCTCTGCTCTCCCCCTCGTCCCTCCTCTCCCATCCGTTGCTCTCCCCCTCATCTCTCCCCTCCCATCTTCTGCTCTCCCCCTCATTTCTCCTCTCCCCTCCCATCCTCTGCTCTCCCCCTCGTCCCTCCTCTCCCATCCTTTGCTCTCCCCCTCGTCTCTTCCCTTCAATCTTCTGCTCTTCCCCTCGTTTCTCCTCTCTCCTCCCCTCCCATCCTCTGCTCGCCACCTCGTCTTTCCCCTCCATCCTCTGCTCTCCTCCACGTCTCTCCTCTCCTCTCCCATCCTCTGCTCTCCCCCTCATCTCTCCTCTACCCTCCCCTCCTCTGCTCTCCTCCTCGTCTCTCCTCTCCTCTTCCATCCTCTGCTCTCCTCCTCATCTCTCCTCTCCTCTCCCATCCTCTGCTCTCCCCCTCATCTCTCCTCTCCCCTTCCCTCCTCTGCTCTCCTCCTCGTCTCTCCACTCCCATCCTCTGCTCTCCTCTCCCCCTCATCTCTCCTCTACCCTCCCCTCCTCTGCTCTCCTCCTTGTCTCTCCTCTCCCCTTCCATCCTCTGCTCTCCTCCTCATCTCTCCTCTCCTCTCCCATCCTCTGCTCTCCCCCTCATCTCTCCTCTAACCTCCCCTCCTCTGCTCTCCTCCTCGTCTCTCCACTCCCATCCTCTGCTCTCCTCCTCATCTCTCCTCTCCCCTCCCATCCTCTGCTCTCCTCCTCATCTCATCTCTCCCCTCCCATCCTCTGCTCTCCTCCTCGTCTCTCCACTCCCATCCTCTTCTCTCCTCCTCGTCTCTCCACTCCCATCCTCTGCTCTCCTCCTCATCTCTTCTCTCCTCTCCCATCCTCTGCTCTCCCCCTCATCTCTCCTCTAACCTCCCCTCCTCTGCTCTCCTCCTCGTCTCTCCACTCCCATCCTCTGCTCTCCTCCTCATTCTCCTCTCCCCTGCCATCCTCTGCTCTACTCCTCATCTCTCCCCTCCCATCCTCTGCTCTCCTCCTCATCTCTCCCCTCCCCTCCTCTTCTCTCCTCCTCGTCTCTCCACTCCCATCCTCTGCTCTCCTCCTCATCTCTCCTCTCCCCTCCATCCTTTGCTCTCCTCCTCATCTCTCCTCTCCCCTCCCATCCTCTGCTCCCCTCCTCATTTCTCCTCTCCCCTCCCATCCTCTGCTCTCCTCCTCGTCTCTCCTCCATCCTTTGCTCTCCTCCTCATTTCTCCTCTCCACTCCCATCCTCTGCTATCCTCCTCGTCGCTCCTCTCCCCTCCTCCTCGTCTCTCCTCTCCCCTCCCATCCTCTGCTCTCCTCCTTGTCTCTCCACTCCCATCCTCTTCTCTCCTCCTCGTCTCTCCACTCCCATCCTCTGCTCTCCTCCTCATCTCTCCCTCCTCTCCCATCCTCTGCTCTCCCCCTCATCTCTCCTCTAACCTCCCCTCCTCTGCTCTCCTCCTCGTCTCTCCACTCCCATCCTCTGCTCTCCTCCTCATTCTCCTCTCCCCTCCCATCCTCTGCTCTCCTCCTCATCTCTCCCCTCCCCTCCTCTTCTCTCCTCCTCGTCTCTCCACTCCCATCCTCTGCTCTCCTCCTCATCTCTCCTCTCCTCTCCATCCTTTGCTCTCCTCCTCATCTCTCCTCTCCCCTCCCATCCTCTGCTCCCCTCCTCATTTCTCCTCTCCCCTCTCATCCTCTGCTCTCCTCCTCGTCTCTCCTCTCCCCTCCATCCTTTGCTCTCCTCCTCATTTCTCCTCTCCACTCCCATCCTCTGCTCTCCTCCTCGTCTCTCCTCTCCCCTCCCATCCTCTGCTCTCCTCCTTGTCTCTCCACTCCCATCCCTTTCTCTCCTCCTCGTCTCTCCACTCCCATCCTCTGCTCTCCTCCTCATCTCTCCTCTCCTCTCCCATCCTCTGCTCTCCCCCTCATCTCTCCTCTAACCTCCCATCCTCTGCTCCCCTCCTCATTTCTCCTCTCTCCTCCTCGTCTCTCCTCTCCCCTCCCATCCTCTGCTCTCCTCCTCATTCTCCTCTCCCCTCCATCCTTTGCTCTCCTCCTCATTTCTCCTCTCCCCTCCCCTCCTCTGCTCTCCTCCTCGTCTCTCCTCTCTTTCTCCCATCCTCTGCTCTCCTCCTCGTCTCTCCTCTCCCCTCCCATCCTCTGCTCTCCTCCTTGTCTCTCCACTCCCATCCTCTTCTCTCCTCCTCGTCTCTCCACTCCCATCCTCTGCTGTCCTCCTCGTCTCTCCTCTCCCCTCCATCCTTTGCTCTCCTCCTCATTTCTCCTCTCCCCTCCCCTCCTCTGCTCTCCTCCTCGTCTCTCCTCTCTTTCTCCCATCCTCTGCTCTCCTCCTCGTCTCTCCTCTCCCCTCCCATCCTCTGCTCTCCTCCTTGTCTCTCCACTCCCATCCTCTTCTCTCCTCCTCGTCTCTCCACTCCCATCCTCTGCTCTCCTCCTCATCTCTCCTCTCCCATCCTCTGCTCTCCCCCTCATCTCTCCTCTCCTCTCCCATCCTCTACTCTCCCACTCATCTCTCCTCTAACCTCCCCTCCTCTGCTCTCCTCCTCGTCTCTCCACTCCCATCCTCTGCTCTCCTCCTCATTCTCCTCTCCCCTCCCCTCCTCTGCTCTCCTCCTCGTCTCTCCTCTCCCCTCCCATCCTCTGCTCTCCTCCTCATCTCTCCTCTCCTCTCCATCCTTTGCTCTCCTCCTCATCTCTCCTCTCCCCTCCCATCCTCTGCTCCCCTCCTCATTTCTCCTCTCCCCTCTCATCCTCTGCTCTCCTCCTCGTCTCTCCTCTCCCCTCCATCCTTTGCTCTCCTCCTCATTTCTCCTCTCCACTCCCATCCTCTGCTCTCCTCCTCGTCTCTCCTCTCCCCTCCCATCCTCTGCTCTCCTCCTTGTCTCTCCACTCCCATCCCTTTCTCTCCTCCTCGTCTCTCCACTCCCATCCTCTGCTCTCCTCCTCATCTCTCCTCTCCTCTCCCATCCTCTGCTCTCCCCCTCATCTCTCCTCTCCCATCCTCTACTCTCCCCCTCATCTCTCCTCTAACCTCCCCTCCTCTGCTCTCCTCCTCATCTCTCCACTCCCATCCTCTGCTCTCCTCCTCATTCTCCTCTCCCCTCCCATCCTCTGCTCTCCTCCTCATATCTCCTCTCCCCCTCATATCTCCTCTCCCCTCCATCCTCTCCTCCCCTCCTCATTGCTCCTCTCCCCTCCTCATTTCTCCTCTCCCCTCCCATCCTCTGCTTTCCTTCTCGTTTCTCATCTCCCCTCATCTCCTCCTCGTCTCTCCCCTTGCATCCTCTGCTCTCCTCCTCATCTCTCCTCTCCCCTCCCATCCTCTGCTCTCCTCCTCATCTCTCCTCTCCCCTCCCATCCTCTGCTCTCCTCCTCGTCTCTCCCCTCCCATCCTCTGCTCTCCTCCTCATCTCTCCCATCCTCTGCTCTCCTCCTCGTCTCTCCCCTCCCCTCCTCTGCTCTCCTCCTCATCTCTCCTCTCCTCTCCCCTCCCATCCTCTGCTCTCCTCCTTGTCTCTCCACTCCCATCCTCTTTCATCTCTCCTCTCCTCTCCCATCCTCTGCTCTCCCCCTCATCTCTTCTCTCCCATCCTCTACTCTCCCCCTCATCTCTCCTCTAACCTCCCCTCCTCTGCTCTCCTCCTCGTCTCTCCACTCCCATCCTCTGCTCTCCTCCTCATTCTCCTCTCCCCTCCCATCCTCTGCTCTACTCCTCATATCTCCTCTCCCCTCCATCCTTTGCTCTCCTCCTCATCTCTCCCCTCCCATCCTCTGCTCCCCTCCCATCCTCTGCTCCCCTCCTCATTGCTCCTCTCCCCTCCTCATTTCTCCTCTCCCCTCCCATCCTCTGCTCTCCTTCTCGTTTCTCATCTCCCCTCATCTCCTCCTCGTCTCTCCCCTTCCATCCTCTGCTCTCCTCCACATCTCTCCTCTCCCCTCCCATCCTCTGCTCTCCTCCTCATCTCTCCTCTCCCCTCCCATCCTCTGCTCTCCTCCTCGTTTCTCATCTCCCCTCATCTCCTCCTCGTCTCTCCCCTTCCATCCTCTGCTCTCCCCCTCATCTCTCCTCTCCCATCCTCTACTCTCCCCCTCATCTCTCCTCTAACCTCCCCTCCTCTGCTCTCCTCCTCGTCTCTACACTCCCATCCTCTGCTCTCCTCCTCATTCTCCTCTCCCCTCCCATCCTCTGCTCTCCTCCTCATATCTCCTCTCCCCTCCATCCTTTGCTCTCCTCCTCATCTCTCCCCTCCCATCCTCGGCTCCCCTCCTCATTGCTCCTCTCCCCTCCTCATTTCTCCTCTCCCCTCCCATCCTCTGCTCTCCTTCTCGTTTCTCATCTCCCCTCATCTCCTCCTCGTCTCTCCCCTTCCATCCTCTGCTCTCCTCCTCATCTCTCCTCTCCCCTCCCATCCTCTGCTCTCCTCCTCATCTCTCCTCTCCCCTCCCATCCTCTGCTCTCCTCCTCGTCTCTCCTCTCCCCTCCCATCCTCTGCTCTCCTCCTCGTCTCTCCCCTTCCCTCCTCTGCTCTCCTCCTCATCTCTCCTCTCCCCTCCCATCCTCTGCTCTCCTCCTCATCTCTCCTCTCCTCTCCCCTCCTCTGCTCTCCTCCTCGTCTCTCCTCTCCCCTCCCATCCTCTGCTCTCCTCCTCGTCTCTCCTCTCCCCTCCCATCCTCTGCTCTCCTCCTCGTCTCTCCCCTCCCCTCCTCTGCTCTCCTCCTTGTCTCTCCCCTCCCCTCCTTTGCTCTCCCCCTCACCTCTCCCCTCCCCTCCCATCCTCTGCTCTCCTCCTCATCTCTCCTCTCCCCTCCCATCCTCTGCTCTCCTCCTCTTTTCTCATCTCCTCTCCTCTGCTCTCCTCCTAGTTTCTCATCTCCTCTCCCCTCCCATCCTCTGCTCTCCTCCTCGTTTTTCCTCTCCCCTCCCATCCTTTGCTCTTCTTTTCATCTCTCCTCTCCCCTCTCCTCATCTCTCCTCCTCTCCTTTTCTCTCCTCTCCTCCTTGTTTCTCCTCTCCTCCTTATCTCTCCTCTCCTCTCCTCATCTCTCCTCTCACCTCCACTCCTCCCCCGTCCTCTCCTTATCTCTCCTCATCTCTCCTCTAATCTCCTCTCTGTTTGTATCCAGCGTGTGTCTGTGGGTGTGTATAATCTGTGTCTGTGAATCTCATTGACTCCACGGAACGATGCACTCGTGAAACAGGAAACAGAAGTAGAGCTGCATCATAATCTCACATGCTGATGCCAGGGGCGCTTCAGGACGGCCCCGCACCTCTTTCTGTCCGTGTGCCATCAGATGTGTCAAAGCATCTTACTTTAACAACCTCTTTACCAGCTTGAATTTGAATTCACTTATTCCATCTATTGAAATCAGCCTAGACTTTGACCTGTATTCAGTCACGAAGCAAGTTCATGGTTGATGTTGCTCCATTCACTCATCATTTATATGATTAATGAACAATTCCCAATTAATTCCATGAATTCAGTATTAGATTAAATAAGGATCCGTAAACATTTGTACATCTTATACGCAAATAATTCCGTATGCTGGTGTTTGTCAGAACCACCAAACCAACATTTGAGATGCTGCAATTTCTTGTGAAAGTGAAAACCGAGCTTTGAGTATTTTAGTACATGAAGTTGAGCTTGACACTGAGATTAAATCACCTAATTAAAGGCAATCTTCTCTAAGTGCAGGATTCTCCTTATAAATCTGCTTTGATAGCTAGACTGTGATGTGCTTGAACGAACTCCTCTATTAAACCCATTTCAGCATTCTTCCTTCACCGTGACCTGATTCTGTGAGCAACATTGACCTAGAAAAGCCAGTGATTCATATGGAAGCACCATTATAAGCATCTTCTCTTTAGCCACTGCACATTTACAAATTGTAGATTTTGTCATGTGTTTTATTTACGGTCTTGTGTGTGTATGACTCTTTGCTACCTTTGAGTTTCAAGTATGTGATGCTAAAAGGCCATTTTTGATTGATTGTTTTTTTTTTTTGCTTAACTGCTTTAAAATGCACTTTAAAACATAGAAACATTTAGAAAATGACTATGCATATACAAGACAATATATAATTTCACTCACGTATCACTTGAAGGAAAAAATAAAACTGTTTATTTAACTGTTTGTGTAAAAAGAGCATGTTTGGCCGTCTAGTAGTGAATGTGATCGCTTTAGGCTCTATGTCCATCTTTCGCATGGGCTCTTCCTTTATTGTTTCATTTGTAGCTTTGTAAATTTAAAGTCGGCATGAAACTGAAGTTGCGTTAGTCTTTTCTCCTCTATTGTGTCGTATATCGAGAGAAACGCTTCTGGAACAAGAACACATGTGGGCGGGGCTTGATTGTGTCTGTGGGGAATTGATTGGATGGTTGTGGTTTGCTATTGCCTGATCTCATGTGAGTGACAGGTTATAGCCCCGCCCACATCACCAGAGAAGAGATGCTGCTAGAGGAAGTTATTCTGATTCAAGATTATTAAAACAATAATGATGATGTGCACCCATAAATCATTTAGAATAAACACTGCGATATTCCATTATAGCATAAGAGTTTAAGATGAATTGCTTGTTGTTTTCCTCAAATGTAAATGTAACTTGTTCCCCAGTTGCTTTACAAAGTCAATCAGCGTTAACATGCATAAGAGATTCAAATCAGTCTATAATATTTCTTTCGCTAAACCTTTGGCTCGGTCTGCTTTTCCACTGCAGTTTAGTACCGCTTCAAAGTGTGTGTGATTATACACACTCTGATGATGTCACACCTCGTCAACTGACCACCATACAGTCATTTCTTTATTCAAGTTGTGTGTGACGGTCGTTTTAAAAAAGGTATGGAAGGCCATTAGGGCCAAAACGTGTGAAACTGTCGTGTTAACGCGTAATTACGCGTTAACACGTCATTTACGTGTTAACGCGTCATTTACGTGTTAACACGTAATTACGCGTTAACACGTAAATGACGTCTATTTTCACAATCACAATGTAAACTGTGTAAGGATAATTAGACATTTCTCCAAAATAATTTAACATTATTTGTTAGAGAGCCCCTTATGGCACCCTTAAGCCTCTTGAATCATTGTTTTGCAGTGTTTTTAGAAGTTATATATACATGTATTACAACACACACACATTACACTTTACACATTACATGACATTACGCACGCACGCACGCACGCACGCACACACACACGCACGCACGCACACACACACACACACACACACACACACAACAACAACAACAACAACAATATTCAGTTTCCTGCAAGGTTACCCTTCTGTCAATGTCGTTGGCTTATGATGGCTGATGAGGTAAGCGCAGCGTAGTGCTTGGGTCACTCTATCGTGAATAATTAAAATAGAATTAAGGTGTTGTGTCACGTTGACATTGCCTGTCGTAACTGTTTGTAATCATTCTCATGACTATTAATGTGGTGATGCACACCTTCGTTTTATTGTACTTATTCATGAGATTGTGAACGAGCGCTTACCTAATGGGTACGATGAGCCTACGTCACCAGGCATCTTCAGTTGGGTGCGCGCCCGTGATGCGCTTCATATACTGCTGCTAGTAGACTAAATACAGAGACGGGAATATAGCCTACTTCTAAAAGAGAAAATGGGTTTAATCTGGTCACAAAAGTTTATTGTGTTGATTTTTATATTATTTTTATAGTTTTATTTTATAGACTATAGAACGATAGAACGATAGGGTAACACTTTAGAATACGGTTCCTTCGTTAATGAATAACTACACAAGAACCAATGAGTAACACAATATTAACAAGCTAACTATTATTAACTTGTCATGTCTCCTTCTCTGTCTCTCTCTGCTAGTCACACACATACACACACATCGGATCATGTGACACTGAAGACTTTAATGATGTAATGTAATTATGCTGTAAATTCAGCTTTGATCACAGGAATAAATTACACTTTACTATATATTCACATAGAAAACCACTGTTTTAAATTGTAATAATATTTCACAATATTGCTGTTTTTTTTTTGTTTTTTTTTTTTTTATCAAATAATTGCAGCCTTGGTGAGCAGAAGAGACTTCTTTTAAAAACATAAAAAATCTCACCGACCCCAAACTTTTGACCGGTAGTGTATATATATATATAACTTCTAAAAACACTGCAAAACAATGATTCAAGAGGCTTAAGGGTGCCATAAGGGGCTCTCTAACAAATAATGTTAAATTATTTTGGAGAAATGTCTAATTATCCTTACACAATTTACATTGTGATTGTGAAAATAGACATTGTTCAACATGTATTTACACATGAAAAACATTAAAGTTCTGTGTGTTTGAGCAATACACACACAGTATAGGTGCTAAAACCAGTAGGGGGTGCTGTGCTAATGTCCAGTAATATCCGTGTTAACACGCAAATGACGTGTTAACGCGTAATTACGTGTTAACACGTAAATGACGCGTTAACACGTAAATGACGCGTTAACACGTAAATGACGTGTTAACGCGTAATTACGCGTTAACACGACAGTTTCACACGTTTTGGCCCTAATGGCCTTCCATAAAAAGGTGGCTGTTGCTGACTATTATTTAAATCTAGCGGGTTTGGTGTCTAATGACGCTGGTCGTGACGATTCTCTCTGACCAATCAGTGATCAGCAGTGTTAAACGTCACATTTTAGTATCACTGCGGATCGCTCGGAAACACAACTGAGGTGGTACCAAAAAAAAGTACCGTTCAAAAGTTTGGGGTCGGTACGATTTTAAATACTTTAAATATTTAAAAAATACTTTAAATAAAAGAATTCTCTTCTGCTAACCATGGCTGCGCTTATTTGATTAAAAATACAACAAAAATCAGTTATAGTATTAAATATTATTCCAGTGTAAATCAGCTGTTTTCTGTGTGAATATATAGTAAAGTGTAATTTATTCCTGTGATCAAAGCTGAATTTTCAGCATCACCAGTGTCAGTGTCTTCAGTGTCAAATGATCCTTCACAAATCAGTATAATATGAGGATTTGATGCTCAAGAAACATTTATTATTATTATCAATGTTGAAACAGTTGTTGGTCTGTCAGTTGTACAGTTTTTTTTAGGATTCTTTGATGAATAGGAAGTTCAAAAGACTTTTGTAACAAATGTCTTTACTGTCACTTTCGATCAAATTAAGTATTCCTTGATAAATAAAAGTATTGATTTCTTTCCTCCAAAAAAATAAAAATAAAATTCTCACTGACCCCAAACTTTTGAACGGTAGTGTATTTTCGTTGAAATATCAGTTTCTCATTAGTTAAATAAAAATGAATAAAAATATTGTTTTTTCTCTGGTTTTGAAAACTCTTCGCGCTCGACTTAAAATGCTTCCGAGATCGACTTGTCGACCGCGATTGACGGCTTTGCGCTCATGCGGACACGTCGAGTTTAAACAAGGCTTTACGCTTTAACCAGCTCAGCCACAGTAACAGCTCATATTAGCCAGCTAAACTTTTACTACCCTGTTAGAAAACATATAGTTGGATAGTTTCATGTGGTTCTTCTCCCTCGCTGTATTATGGGTTTGCTATGTGGGGAGAAATGTGCTGGTTACGCTCGTGAGACAATCAGCTGATTACTATTATTATATTCTATATTAAGACCCTTGATCCTCACCTGACTATGGCTTTGTAAACTTTATCCATGATGTGGTTTATAATGGACTGTGGTACAGAAACAGTGACAGTGTTACACACTCTTGGCTTACTCTGGCTATCCTCTGCTGTCTCAGACGACGATATGTTTGTCCCGTTTGAGCCACCGTAGCTTCTTCGACAGGGAGGGGTGAGCAGTGGGCGGAGCCATTAGTGTAACTCGCAACCGAACCGCTAGATGCCGCTAAAATCTACACACTGCACCTTTAACCTAAATCTGTAAAACCTAAAATGTTGCTACTGTATTTTTTACGGTAAATTTCATATTATATCAAACACATTTGGATGTAAGTTTATCATGTGCAGGATGATAATGATGCGTCAGCCAGTGTGTTATTACAGGAAATAAATAGAAACATTTGCTCATTTAGTTGTTATAGCACAGAATGTCAAATATTGGGGAACGATGGTCTCTACTGGATACACTTTTACAGAATGTATAGATGACTTTTGATTTAATTATCAACTTATTAAAGTGTCATTAATGTAAAATTCTAAATAAACTATTGTATTAAAAATTTTATTTGGACAATTTAGTTGATGATAATTGAATAACAAATGACAGACAAAGCAGAATCCCAGGAAAAGAGATTCATCTGATAGGTACAATTATTCTGACTTTATGTACAGGCGTATGAATATTTACATATTTAATTGCCCATATTTTATTTTATTTCTATTGTCATAATAGAAATAAATGTAATGATTTCACTAAATTAACCTATAGGTTTTAATGAAAGCAAAGATGTCTGAAATGTACATCTAATTCATGGAAATAATGAACAATAATCCCATTAATTACAATAATTATTACATTTAAAAAAAAAACACCAGTAACAGTGCCAATTCTGGGTGACACATCTTACCCCAAGGGTCTAATTTGATCTTTTTACTTCAAAATAAAAACTTTAACTTTTACTCCACAAATCTAAAACCAGTAATGTATGCGATGTCCTCTAGTGGTAAACACTGACGATCTGCGCTCTTAGAGGAACATGTTGTATATAGAGGAACATGTTGTATATAGAGGAACATGTTGTATATAGAGGAACATGTTGTATATAGAGGAACATGTTGTATATAGAGGAACATGTTGTATATAGAGGAACATGTTGTATATAGAGTTGTATATAGAGGAACATGTTGTATATAGAGGAACATGTTGTATATAGAGTTGTATATAGAGGAACATGTTGTATATAGAGGAACATGTTGTATATAGAGTTGTATATAGAGGAACATGTTGTATATAGAGGAACATGTTGTATATAGAGGAACATGTTGTATATAGAGTTGTATATAGAGGAACATGTTGTATATAGAGTTGTATATAGAGGAACATGTTGTATATAGAGTTGTATATAGAGGAACATGTTGTATATAGAGGAACATGTTGTATATAGAGGAACATGTTGTATATAGAGGAACATGTTGTATATAGAGGAACATGTTGTATATAGAGTTGTATATAGAGGAACATGTTGTATATAGAGTTGTATATAGAGGAACATGTTGTATATAGAGGAACATGTTGTATATAGAGTTGTCTATAGAGGAACATGTTGTATATAGAGGAACATGTTGTATATAGAGTTGTATATAGAGGAACATGTTGTATATAGAGGAACGTTGTATATAGAGGAACATGTTGTATATAGAGTTGTATATAGAGGAACATGTTGTATATAGAGTTGTATATAGAGGAACATGTTGTATATAGAGGAACATGTTGTATATAGAGGAACATGTTGTATATAGAGGAACATGTTGTATATAGAGTTGTATATAGAGGAACATGTTGTATATAGAGTTGTATATAGAGGAACATGTTGTATATAGAGTTGTATATAGAGGAACATGTTGTATATAGAGGAACATGTTGTATATAGAGTTGTATATAGAGGAACATGTTGTATATAGAGGAACATGTTGTATATAGAGGAACATGTTGTATATAGAGTTGTATATAGAGGAACATGTTGTATATAGAGGAACATGTTGTATATAGAGTTGTATATAGAGGAACATGTTGTATATAGAGGAACATGTTGTATATAGAGTTGTATATAGAGGAACATGTTGTATATAGAGTTGTATATAGAGGAACATGTTGTATATAGAGTTGTATATAGAGGAACATGTTGTATATAGAGGAACATGTTGTATATAGAGGAACATGTTGTATATAGAGTTGTATATAGAGGAACATGTTGTATATAGAGGAACATGTTGTATATAGAGTTGTATATAGAGGAACATGTTGTATATAGAGTTGTATATAGAGGAACATGTTGTATATAGAGGAACATGTTGTATATAGAGGAACATGTTGTATATAGAGGAACATGTTGTATATAGAGTTGTATATAGAGGAACATGTTGTATATAGAGGAACATGTTGTATATAGAGGAACATGTTGTATATAGAGGAACATGTTGTATATAGAGTTGTATATAGAGGAACATGTTGTATATAGAGTTGTATATAGAGGAACATGTTGTATATAGAGGAACATGTTGTATATAGAGGAACATGTTGTATATAGAGTTGTAAATAGAGGAACATGTTGTATATAGAGTTGTATATAGAGGAACATGTTGTATATAGAGTTGTATATAGAGGAACATGTTGTATATAGAGGAACATGTTGTATATAGAGTTGTATATAGAGGAACATGTTGTATATAGAGGAACATGTTGTATATAGAGGAACATGTTGTATATAGAGTTGTATATAGAGGAACATGTTGTATATAGAGTTGTATATAGAGGAACATGTTGTATATAGAGGAACATGTTGTATATAGAGGAACATGTTGTATATAGAGGAACATGTTGTATATAGAGTTGTATATAGAGGAACATGTTGTATATAGAGGAACATGTTGTATATAGAGTTGTATATAGAGGAACATGTTGTATATAGAGGAACATGTTGTATATAGAGTTGTATATAGAGGAACATGTTGTATATAGAGTTGTATATAGAGGAACATGTTGTATATAGAGGAACATGTTGTATATAGAGGAACATGTTGTATATATAGTTGTATATAGAGGAACATGTTGTATATAGAGGAACATGTTGTATATAGAGGAACATGTTGTATATAGAGTTGTATATAGAGGAACATGTTGTATATAGAGTTGTATATAGAGGAACATGTTGTATATAGAGTTGTATATAGAGGAACGTGTTGTATATAGAGGAACATGTTGTATATAGAGTTGTATATAGAGGAACATGTTGTATATAGAGGAACATGTATATAGAGTTGTATATAGAGGAACATGTTGTTTATAGAGGAACATGTTGTATATAGAGTTGTATATAGAGGAACATGTTGTATATAGAGGAACATGTTGTATATAGAGGAACATGTTGTATATAGAGGAACATGTTGTATACAGAGTTGTATATAGAGGAACATTTTGTATATAGAGTTGTATATAGAGGAACATGTTGTATATAGAGGAACATGTTGTATATAGAGTTGTATATAGAGGAACATGTTGTATATAGAGGAACATGTTGTATATAGAGTTGTATATAGAGGAACATGTTGTATATAGAGTTGTATATAGAGGAACATGTTGTATATAGAGGAACATGTTGTATAGAGAGTTGTCTATAGAGGAACATGTTGTATATAGAGGAACATGTTGTATATAGAGTTGTATATAGAGGAACATGTTGTATATAGAGTTGTATATAGAGGAACATGTTGTATATAGAGGAACATGTTGTATATAGAGGAACATGTTGTATATAGAGTTGTATATAGAGGAACATGTTGTATATAGAGTTGTATATAGAGGAACATGTTGTATATAGAGGAACATGTTGTATATAGAGGAACATGTTGTATATAGAGGAACATGTTGTATATAGAGTTGTATATAGAGGAACATGTTGTATATAGAGGAACATGTTGTATATAGAGTTGTATATAGAGGAACATGTTGTATATAGAGTTGTATATAGAGGAACATGTTGTATATAGAGGAACATGTTGTATATAGAGGAACATGTTGTATATAGAGGAACATGTTGTATATAGAGTTGTATATAGAGGAACATGTTGTATATAGAGGAACATGTTGTATATAGAGTTGTATATAGAGGAACATGTTGTATATAGAGTTGTATATAGAGGAACATGTTGTATATAGAGGAACATGTTGTATATAGAGGAACATGTTGTATATAGAGGAACATGTTGTATATAGAGTTGTATATAGAGGAACATGTTGTATATAGAGGAACATGTTGTATATAGAGTTGTATATAGAGGAACATGTTGTATATAGAGTTGTATATAGAGGAACATGTTGTATATAGAGGAACATGTTGTATATAGAGGAACATGTTGTATATAGAGTTGTATATAGAGGAACATGTTGTATATAGAGGAACATGTTGTATATAGAGGAACATGTTGTATATAGAGTTGTATATAGAGGAACATGTTGTATATAGAGGAACATGTTGTATATAGAGTTGTATATAGAGGAACATGTTGTATATAGAGGAACATGTTGTATATAGAGTTGTATATAGAGGAACATGTTGTATATAGAGTTGTATATAGAGGAACATGTTGTATATAGAGGAACATGTTGTATATAGAGGAACATGTTGTATATAGAGTTGTATATAGAGGAACATGTTGTATATAGAGGAACATGTTGTATATAGAGGAACATGTTGTATATAGAGTTGTATATAGAGGAACATGTTGTATATAGAGTTGTATATAGAGGAACATGTTGTATATAGAGGAACATGTTGTATATAGAGGAACATGTTGTATATAGAGGAACATGTTGTATATAGAGTTGTATATAGAGGAACATGTTGTATATAGAGGAACATGTTGTATATAGAGTTGTATATAGAGGAACATGTTGTATATAGAGGAACATGTTGTATAGAGGAACATGTTGTATATAGAGGAACATGTTGTATATAGAGTTGTATATAGAGGAACATGTTGTATATAGAGGAACATGTTGTATATAGAGTTGTATATAGAGGAACATGTTGTATATAGAGGAACATGTTGTATATAGAGTTGTATATAGAGGAACATGTTGTATATAGAGGAACATGTTGTATAGAGGAACATGTTGTATATAGAGGAACATGTTGTATATAGAGTTGTATATAGAGGAACATGTTGTATATAGAGGAACATGTTGTATATAGAGTTGTATATAGAGGAACATGTTGTATATAGAGGAACATGTTGTATAGAGGAACATGTTGTATATAGAGGAACATGTTGTATATAGAGTTGTATATAGAGGAACATGTTGTATATAGAGGAACATGTTGTATATAGAGTTGTATATAGAGGAACATGTTGTATATAGAGGAACATGTTGTATATAGAGTTGTATATAGAGGAACATGTTGTATATAGAGGAACATGTTGTATATAGAGTTGTATATAGAGGAACATGTTGTATATAGAGGAACATGTTGTATATAGAGTTGTATATAGAGGAACATGTTGTATATAGAGGAACATGTTGTATATAGAGTTGTATATAGAGGAACATGTTGTATATAGAGTTGTATATAGAGGAACATGTTGTATATAGAGTTGTATATAGAGGAACATGTTGTATATAGAGGAACATGTTGTATATAGAGTTGTATATAGAGGAACATGTTGTATATAGAGTTGTATATAGAGGAACATGTTGTATATAGAGGAACATGTTGTATATAGAGGAACATGTCGTATATAGAGGAACATGTTGTATATAGAGTTGTATATAGAGGAACATGTTGTATATAGAGGAACTTGTATATAGAGGAACATGTTGTATATAGAGGAACATGTTGTATATAGAGTTGTACATAGAGGAACATGTTGTATATAGAGGAACTTGTATATAGAGGAACATGTTGTATATAGAGGAACATGTTGTATATAGAGTTGTATATAGAGGAACATGTTGTATATAGAGGAACATGTTGTATATAGAGGAACATGTTGTATATAGAGTTGTATATAGAGGAACATGTTGTATATAGAGGAACATGTTGTATATAGAGGAACATGTTGTATATAGAGGAACATGTTGTATATAGAGTTGTATATAGAGGAATATGTTGTATATAGAGTTGTATATAGAGGAACATGTTGTATATAGAGTTGTATATAGAGGAACATGTTGTATATAGAGTTGTATATAGAGGAACATGTTGTATATAGAGTTGTATATAGAGGAACATGTTGTATATAGAGTTGTATATAGAGGAACATGTTGTATATAGAGGAACATGTTGTATATAGAGGAACATGTATATAGAGGAACATGTTGTATATAGAGGAACATGTTGTATATAGAGGAACATGTTGTATATAGAGTTGTATATAGAGGAACATGTTGTATATAGAGGAACATGTTGTATATAGAGTTGTATATAGAGGAACATGTTGTATATAGAGGAACATGTTGTATATAGAGGAACATGTTGTATATAGAGGAACATGTTGTATATAGAGTTGTCTATAGAGGAACATGTTGTATATAGAGTTGTCTATAGAGGAACATGTTGTATATAGAGGAACATGTTGTATATAGAGGAACATGTTGTATATAGAGTTGTATATAGAGGAACATGTTGTATATAGAGGAACTTGTATATAGAGGAACATGTTGTATATAGAGGAACATGTTGTATATAGAGTTGTATATAGAGGAACATGTTGTATATAGAGGAACATGTTGTATATAGAGGAACATGTTGTATATAGAGTTGTATATAGAGGAATATGTTGTATATAGAGTTGTATATAGAGGAACATGTTGTACATAGAGTTGTATATAGAGGAACATGTTGTATATAGAGTTGTATATAGAGGAACATGTTGTATATAGAGTTGTATATAGAGGAACATGTTGTATATAGAGTTGTATATAGAGGAACATGTTGTATATAGAGGAACATGTTGTATATAGAGGAACATGTATATAGAGGAACATGTTGTATATAGAGGAACATGTTGTATATAGAGGAACATGTTGTATATAGAGTTGTATATAGAGGAACATGTTGTATATAGAGGAACATGTTGTATATAGAGTTGTATATAGAGGAACATGTTGTATATAGAGGAACATGTTGTATATAGAGGAACATGTTGTATATAGAGGAACATGTTGTATATAGAGTTGTCTATAGAGGAACATGTTGTATATAGAGTTGTCTATAGAGGAACATGTTGTATATAGAGTTGTCTATAGAGGAACATGTTGTATATAGAGGAACATGTTGTATATAGAGGAACATGTTGTCAGGTGCTTCATATCGAGATTCCCATCACATCATTTTACAGATTTAGGTTTAATGACTTATTTTATTTAATTCATTTTAAATTGTAATTAAATGTTATTATTTAAACCGCTTGCGAACATATTTATTACAAAAAAACCCTTAATTAACTTATATTATGTTGTGTAATTTGTCTGTGTGCTGCACTGAAAGTGTGTGTGTGTGTGTGTGTGTGTGTGTGTGTGTGTGTGTGTGTGTGTGTGTGTGTGTGTGTGTGTGTGTGTGTGTGTGTGTGAGAGAGTTATTGCGCTCGAGCATCAGCAGAGCCAGTGACAGCATCTTGAACCTCACGTGCAGCTTATGCAAGCTGATTCCTCATCCAGTCTGAGAGTATACATCACTGCTGTAGCCTCGAGAACCCGAGCACAGTAAAGCACAATCACTGCGCGGGCGAAGAAGAACACTAAAAGCTTTCATTGCCAGTGGAAGTGCAGCACACGTGAAGCTTAAAGGAGATGCCCTAGTTTTCGACACACAATATAAGAGCGAGGATATATGATGTTGATGATATAGACCTGGAAGTAGACGTGCATATATAAACATATGCATTGGTGTGTATGCATGTGAGGCGTGCACGCGCGCGTAATGTAGTTGCTGGATGTGTGTGTCTCCTCCCACCCGAGCTCGAGCGCACTGAATGCGCAGGAGAGAGAGAGAGAGAGAGAGAGAGAGAGAGAGAGAGAGAGAGAGAGAGAGAGAGAGAGAGAGAGAGATGATGATGATGGCGGAGGAACATCGGCGCTGAGCGGATCTTTTTATATAATTGCGTTCCCTGACTTTATTATAAATAGAAAACATAATCGGCCTGCTCGCCGGATCCGAGCATGGGTAACGAGGCGAGCCTGGAGGCCGGGGAAGGGGGCACGGTGCTGGGCATGACCGGTTCAGCACCGCTGGGCTCTGGACAGATCCTGAAGCCCGTCAATGGCGCAGCGGCCGGGGCTGGACTCGAACCCAGGGCGGGGATGCATCGGTAAGAACCGCGCTATTACTCTACATATACACGCTTAAAGGCCATGCATGCTTGCGTTCGCTTTCCTCATCGAATATGATCGAGGTTTGACAGCGAGAAGCTGAGGATGATGATGATGATGATGCTGATGCTGCTGATGATGCTCGTTTCTAGGCTACGATCTCTGAACACGAACACAAGAACAGGGCATTAAAGATAGCGATATCACAGAGCTGACGTGTTCAGATCAGAGATCGACACACCTGAGCCGAGAGATGACAAACCGAGAGGGAGAGAGAGAGAGAGAGAGAGACCTTTACACACCTTTATTTATAGCTACACTCTATACATTACTCAACCCACATTTAACCATAACAAATCCTTTGAATTTATATAAAAAAATTGTACAATTTAATTATTTAGATAAATAATAATAATTAATTAATTTGAAAAAACATAAAAATTACAATCAATAAATAAATAAAATCTCATACACATAGGCTATCTATTTTCTGAAATGTAGCTACATAAATACGCATATATACCCACACAATAACTCATAAATTCTCATAACTTAGCAGATTATTGAATACAATTCACAATCCTCATTTAAACTTTTTTTCTCTCCAAACAGTCACAGTCACTGAGAGAGAGAGAGAGAGAGAGAGAGAGAGAGAGAGGGAGAATTGTATATGATCGTGTGAATGACAGGAGAATTGTTCTCACATTTATTTACTGTCACGCGCTTGAATATTTCTCGGGCGCGCGCTGCATTCACAGAGAATTACAAACACAGCGTCATATTCGTTGTTGGTTGTTCGCGAAATGATCAATCAGCGTCTCTCGTGAGATTCGGCACGTTTGCTAGAAGTCTGCTGGATATACTCAAACATACCTATATCCATATCCAACATACCATATCTATATAATGACTCAAATCACATGATTTCAGATTCTTTTCTGTTAATAAAACGATTAGCAAATAATACTCGTGTGTCTTCATGAGTGTTTCTCTGAGAATCCTTCAGAATCTCCGTCCGCGAGTGTTTCATCCTCTGCAAATGGCTGTCGGTGGGTTATATATATATATATGTGTGTGTGTGTGTGTGTGTGTGTGTGTGTGATGGAGGGTGAGAGGAGCTCCGACTGTAAGTGCTTTCACATGAAGAATTGATAGCACTGCAACGCGCCTCATTCATCCGTCCCTCAGTTCAGCGTGACTCATGTGTGTGTACTGGCTCTCTCTGATCTCTGGCTGACATGCTAATAATAGCACGAGCTATTTGTGTTTTCAGGTATAGCCATCATCATCACTCACTCATTCACACACTCACTCACTACACAACGCATCTGTGTTTTATTCCGTCGATGTGTTGATTCATCCGAGTTTTCACCATATGCGTTATTAATTATGGCTCCTGAAACTCAGTTAAAAGCCTGTCACCTATACAGAATTGTAATGAAACATTTTGCAAATCATATTTATAGTGTACTGTAAGTATAATTATGAAAGTTGCAGAATATACCAAGAATATCAGGGAAAGCTTTAACTGTGAATAAGCCATTTATGTATGACACACACACACACGCTGTCAGCACACACAGTGATCTGGTTTTGTCAGGGGACGATTACACATGTGAAGTCCCATGAGAAGCAGCCTCAGATCCGTGTTTCCATCACATTTGTTAATGCACTGGTTGAAAATGTGATGAATATGAGGTATTATACCGCGATGATGATCTGAGCCACAGATCCGGTGAACACTCGAGGAGGTTTTCTGGAAAGTGGACGCGTGTTGAAATCGCCCCTGGATCCACAATTTCAAGAGACAGCCATTTTGTTGTGGTGTACATTATTGAGTGCACTCATTCAATCCCATAATGCACCGCAATACCACGTGTTCAACCGCCAGGGAATACCTATAATGCAGTGTGTGCATAAATTAATTCCAGAAGACGCTGTCCACAGCCGAATCACATTTCATATTTTAATTACGGTTTACACAACCGAGACAGCAACATAGTGTCGGCCCAGATCCGGCCCAGATCCGGCCCACATCTGGTGCACAGGGATTCCACACGGCCCGGATGTGGGCCGGATCAGGGCTCTCATGTATAAACCTGTGTGTAGGATCTTTACTAAAAGTGTCCGTGCGCCCGAAAGACAAAAATGTTATAAAAAGTTATAAAAGTGTGTGTACGCCAGAACCTGCGCTAAATCCCTTTATAACCCAGTCAGAGGAAGAGTGTGAACATGCGTCTCCTCCCCGAAATAACCATATATGAGCTGACAACGCCTCGTTTACTATATCCTCATCTGCATATCATTAGCATATTCAAATTCATCACGTGTTCCCATGTTTAACAGTAAGACATTAGGAGAATATGAGATATGGATGTGCATCACTTTACATTACTAAAAATCATTTAGTAGCCGATCCTTGCCTTGTTTTTGAATAAATAAATCAAATAGGCTGGTATAAAATACATTTAATTGCTTTATATTTTTAATGGAAACAGATGGGCCTTATTGTGCATTATTGATCATTATTTGCATCTCTGCTGTTATCATGCGCTGAGCAAACATTAACACACAGCAGCCTCAGGAGAAGTGTTCAACAGCAGCGCATACACTACTAATATTACTATTTATTAGAATATAAAAAATGTTGTAAACTTCTCCGTAATGATTTTTCATGTAATTTAAGTGCTTAACTCCATTAATGAGAATGGCATATTTAATCTAAATGTGTATATCAGAAGTAAAACAGAGTTTAAATCATACTTTTATGTATTTAAACTGTTATTGTGAACTTCACTGTATTTATGAATATGCCTCATAATGAAGATTAAAGATGTTTTCCTTCATCAGTTCCTCAGATCTCCATCGGTCAAACGTCTCCGTGTCCAGAATGATCAGAGTTACTCACAGATGAACTTACACACTCTCCCGTCGTGTGTGTTTATAGATCACAGCTTGTGTGTGTGTTTATAGATCACAGCTCGTGTGTGTGTTTATAGATCACAGCTGGTGTGTGTGCAGTGGCGTACGGCTCGTGCAGGGCCGGTTCTGTGCGACGCACCGGTTATAACCCGGACCCCTGATCCGACACTATGGTATGGTGCTGTCCGGGAAGCTAATTTTCCAGATAGATCATTACATTACTGCAGCTTATCAGATGAGCACTGCGAGCATAACCACTGTCAGCACTTTTATTTTATTAATAAAAAGTGATGCAAAATTTGGCAAGGCTTCCGGGACGCTGTCCGATCGCGCTGGACCATATTAGTGCACTATTACTGATGTTGGACACAGCCACCGTCAATGACTTTCAAAATGATGGACAGGCATTGGCATAGAGTTATTAATCTGTAAAACTATAGTTGGTTACTTTATGCCATTTTGTAGTAGTGCATTCACACTGGAAATCCCAAAAAGAAAAACTGCACTTTTCCCCGGATGATGATGATGCACTTAATGAACTGAAGACGAAGTGTACAATGCTGGAGTCTTCATGCCGTCGAGTCGCAGCTCTCCTCATAACTAAAGTGGAGGACTATAGTGCAGGAGTGTATGATAGTGCAGGAGTGTATGATAGTGCAGGAGTGTATGATAGTGCAGGAGTGTGATAGTGCAGGAGTGTATGATAGTGCAGGAGTGTATGATAGTGCAGGAGTGTATTATAGTGCAGGATAGTGCAGGAGTGTATGATAGTGCAGGAGTGTATGATAATGCGGGAGTGTTATAGTGCAGGATAGTGCAGGAGTGTATGATAGTGCGGGAGTGTGATAGTGCAGGAGTGTATTATAGTGCAGGAGTGTATGATAGTGCGGGAGTGTATGATAGTGCAGGAGTGTATTATAGTGCAGGAGTGTATGATAGTGCAGGAGTGTATGATAGTGCGGGAGTGTATGATAGTGCGGGAGTGTATGATAGTGCAGGAGTGTATGATAGTGCAGGAGTGTATTATAGTGCAGGAGTGTATGATAGTGCAGGAGTGTATGATAGTGCAGGAGTGTATGATAGTGCGGGAGTGTATGATAGTGCAGGAGTGTATTATAGTGCAGGAGTGTGATAGTGCAGGAGTGTATGATAGTGCAGGAGTGTATGATAGTGCAGGAGTGTATGATAGTGCAGGAGTGTATGATAGTGCAGGAGTGTATGATAGTGCAGGAGTGTATGATAGTGCAGGAGTGTATTATAGTGCAGGAGTGTGATAGTGCAGGAGTGTATGATAGTGCAGGAGTGTATGATAGTGCAGGAGTGTATTATAGTGCAGGAGTGTATGATAGTGTATGATAGTGCAGGAGTGTATTATAGTGCAGGAGTGTATGATAGTGCAGGAGTGTATGATAGTGCAGGAGTGTATGATAGTGCAGGAGTGTATGATAGTGCAGGAGTGTATTATAGTGCAGGAGTGTGATAGTGCAGGAGTGTATGATAGTGCAGGAGTGTATGATAGTGCGGGAGTGTATGATAGTGCGGGAGTGTATGATAGTGCGGGAGTGTATGATAGTGCAGGAGTGTATGATAGTGCAGGAGTGTATTATAGTGCAGGAGTGTATGATAGTGCAGGAGTGTATGATAGTGCAGGAGTGTATGATAGTGCGGGAGTGTATGATAGTGCAGGAGTGTATTATAGTGCAGGAGTGTATGATAGTGCAGGAGTGTATGATAGTGCAGGAGTGTATGATAGTGCAGGAGTGTATGATAGTGCAGGAGGGCAGGAGTGTATGATAGTGCAGGAGTGTATGATAGTGCAGGAGGGCAGGAGTGTATGATAGTGCAGGAGTGTATGATATTGCAGGAGTGTATGATAGTGCGGGAGTGTATGATAGTGCAGGAGTGCGGGAGTGTATGATAGTGCAGGAGTGTATGATAGTGCAGGAGTGTATGAAAGTGCGGGAGTGTATGATAGTGCAGGAGTGTATGATAGTGCAGGAGTGTATGATAGTGCAGGAGTGTATGATAGTGCAGGAGTGTATGATAGTGCTGGAGTGCAGGAGTGTATGATAGTGCAGGAGTGTATGATAGTGTAGGAGTGTATGATAGTGCAGGAGTGTATGATCGTGCAGGAGTGCAGGAGTGTATGATAGTGCAGGAGTGTATGATAGTGCTGGAGTGCAGGAGTGTATGATAGTGCAGGAGTGTATGATAGTGTAGGAGTGTATGATAGTGCAGGAGTGTATGATCGTGCAGGAGTGCAGGAGTGTATGATAGTGCGGGAGTGTATGATAGTGCGGGAGTGTATGATAGTGCGGGAGTGTTATAGTGCAGGAGTGTATGATAGTGCGGGAGTGTATGATAGTGCAGGAGTGTATTATAGTGCGGGAGTGTATGATAGTGCGGGAGTGTTATAGTGCATGAGTGTATGATAGTGCAGGAGTGTATGATAGTGCAAGAGTGTATGATAGTGCAGGAGTGTATGATAGTGCAGGAGTGTATTATAGTGCAGGAGTGTATTATAGTGCAGGAGTGTATGATAGTGCAGGAGTGTATGATAGTGTATTATAGTGCAGGAGTGTATGATAGTGCAGGAGTGTATGATAGTGCAGGAGTGTATGATAGTGCGGGAGTGTTATAGTGCGGGAGTGTATGATAGTGCGGGAGTGTATGATAGTGCAGGAGTGTATGATAGTGCAGGAGTGTATGATAGTGCAGGAGTGTATTATAGTGCAGGAGTGTATGATAGTGCGGGAGTGTTATAGTGCAGGAGTGTATGATAGTGCAGGAGTGTATGATAGTGCGGGAGTGTATGATAGTGCAGGAGTGTATGATAGTGCAGGAGTGTATGATAGTGCGGGAGTGTTATAGTGCAGGATAGTGCAGGAGTGTATGATAGTGCAGGAGTGTATGATAGTGCGGGAGTGTTATAGTGCAGGAGTGTATGATAGTGCGGGAGTATGACAGTGCAGGAGTGTATGATAGTGCAGGAGTGTATGATAGTGCGGGAGTATGATAGTGCAGGAGTGTATGATAGTGCAGGAGTGTATGATAGTGCGGGAGTGTATGATAGTGCAGGAGTGCAGGAGTTTATGATAGTGCAGGAGTGTATGATAGTGCGGGAGTGTTATAGTGCAGGAGTGTATGATAGTGCAGGAGTGTATGATAGTGCAGGAGTGTATGATAGTGCGGGAGTATGATAGTGCAGGAGTGTATGATAGTGCAGGAGTGTATGACAGTGCAGGAGTGTGCAGGAGTGTATGATAGTGCAGGAGTGTATGATAGTGCAGGAGTGTATGATAGTGCAGGAGTGCAGGAGTGCAGGCGTGTATGATAGTGCAGGAGTGTATGATAGTGTATTATAGTGCAGGAGTGTATGATAGTGCAGGAGTGTATGATAGTGCGGGAGTGTTATAGTGCGGGAGTGTATGATAGTGCGGGAGTGTATGATAGTGCAGGAGTGTATGATAGTGCAGGAGTGTATGATAGTGCAGGAGTGTATTATAGTGCAGGAGTGTATGATAGTGCGGGAGTGTTATAGTGCAGGAGTGTATGATAGTGCAGGAGTGTATGATAGTGCGGGAGTGTATGATAGTGCAGGAGTGTATGATAGTGCAGGAGTGTATGATAGTGCGGGAGTGTTATAGTGCAGGATAGTGCAGGAGTGTATGATAGTGCAGGAGTGTATGATAGTGCGGGAGTGTTATAGTGCAGGAGTGTATGATAGTGCGGGAGTATGACAGTGCAGGAGTGTATGATAGTGCAGGAGTGTATGATAGTGCGGGAGTATGATAGTGCAGGAGTGTATGATAGTGCAGGAGTGTATGATAGTGCGGGAGTGTATGATAGTGCAGGAGTGCAGGAGTTTATGATAGTGCAGGAGTGTATGATAGTGCGGGAGTGTTATAGTGCAGGAGTGTATGATAGTGCAGGAGTGTATGATAGTGCAGGAGTGTATGATAGTGCGGGAGTATGATAGTGCAGGAGTGTATGATAGTGCAGGAGTGTATGACAGTGCAGGAGTGTGCAGGAGTGTATGATAGTGCAGGAGTGTATGATAGTGCAGGAGTGTATGATAGTGCGGGAGTGTTATAGTGCAGGAGTGTATTATAGTGCAGGAGTGTTTGATAGTGCAGGAGTGTATGATAGTGCAGGAGTGCAGGAGTGCAGGCGTGTATGATAGTGCAGGAGTGTATGATAGTGCAGGAGTGTATGATAGTGCAGAATTGTATGATAGTGCAAGAGTGTATGATAGTGCAGGAGTGTATTATAGTGCAGAAGTGTGATAGTGCAGGAGTGTATGATAGAGCAGGAGTGTATGATAGTGCGGGAGTGTATGATAGTGCAGGAGTGTGCAGGAGTGTATGATAGTGCAGGAGTGTATGATAGTGCAGGAGTGTATGATAGTGCAGGAGTGTATTATAGTGCAGGAGTGTATGATTGTGCAGGAGTCCAGGAGTGTATGATAGTGCAGGAGTGTATGATAGTGCGGGAGTGTTATAGTGCAGGAGTGTATGATAGTGCGGGAGTGGTGTAGTGCGGGAGTGTATGATAGTGCAGGAGTGTATGATAGTGCAGGAGTGTATGATAGTGCAGGAGTGTATAATAGTGCAGGAGTGTATGATTGTGCAGGAGTCCAGGAGTGTATGATAGTGCAGGAGTGTATGATTGTGCAGGAGTCCAGGAGTGTATGATAGTGCAGGAGTGTACGATTGTGGAGGAGTCCAGGAGTGTATGTTAGTGCAGGAGTGTAAGATAGTGCAGAAGTGTATGATTGTGCAGGAGTCCAGGAGTGTATGATAGTGCAGGAGTGTATGATTGTGCAGGAGTCCAGGAGTGTATGATAGTGCAGGAGTGTATGATTGTGCAGGAGTGTATGATTGTGCAGGAGTCCAGGAGTGTATGATAATGCGGGAGTGTTATAGTGCAGGAGTGTATGATAGTGCGGGAGTGTATGATAGTGCAGGAGTGTATGATAGTACAGGAGTGTATGATAGTGCAGGAGTGTATTATAGTGCAGGAGTGTATGATTGTGCACGAGTCCAGGAGTGTATGATAGTGCAGGAGTGTATGATAGTGCAGGAGTGTGTGATAGTGCAGGAGTGTATGATAGTGCGGGAGTGGTGTAGTGCAGGAGTGTGTGATAGTGCAGGAGTGTATGATAGTGCAGGAGTGTATGATAATGCAGGAGTGTGCAGGAGTGTATGATAGTGCAGGAGTGTATGATAGTGCAGGAGTGTGCAGGAGTGTATGATAGTGCAGGAGTGTACGATAGTGCAGGAGTGTATTATAGTGCAGGAGTGTATGGTTGTGCAGGAGTCCAGGAGTGTATGATAGTGCAGGAGTGTATGATAGTGCGGGAGTGTTATAGTGCAGGAGTGTGCAGGAGTGTATTATAGTGCAGGAGTGTATGATAGTGCAGGAGTGTATGATAGTGCAGGAGGGTATGATAGTGCAGGAGTGTATTATAGTGCAGGAGTGTATGATAGTGCAGGAGATAGTGCAGGAGTGTATGATAGTGCAGGAGTGCAGGAGTGTATGATAGTGCAGGAGTGTATTATAGTGCAGGAGTGTATGATAGTGCAGGAGATAGTGCAGGAGTGTATGATAGTGCAGGAGTGTATTATAGTGCAGGAGTGTATTATAGTGCAGGAGTGTATGATAGTACAGGAGATAGTGCAGGAGTGTATGATAGTGCAGGAGTGTATGATAGTGCAAGAGTGTATTATAGTGCAGGAGTGTATGATAGTGCAGGAGTGTATCGTGCATCATTAGAGACACAACAGTGTATCTGAATAAAAGGAAGAAAAGGGATATCCACCTGTTTTTGATTGTCCAACAGTAGCTTAATAACAGACATGTCCATCAGAACATCCTGCAGTAATACTGTAATGCATATGTGTGGCTCTTTTAGTGCAGTTTATATTATGTAAGGTTTGTACATGAGCCTGTGTTTAAAAGGCTTTTTTTGCATGCTTGTACAGAGATACACGAGAAACGGAAACAGAGATGGCTTACAGTATATGATAAACAATAATGCCTGCTTGTCTTATCGAGCGAAGACATTCTGCCAATTACAGTATTGTATCGGTAAATAGCGACAGATCCTCAAAGGTGCAGGAAGAGCTTCACACGTTCTGCCCATCCGATCAACGCAATCTCAGTTTTACAGCCATTATATAACAGTTATTGCATATAAAGTTCAGTCATGAAACTCTAGAGGGCGCCGGCTGATCAGTCCCCACTATCCCCAGCTCCCCAGCTCCCCCTCCCCAGCTCCCCCTCCCCAGCTCCACCTCCCCAGCTCCACCTGCCCAGCTCCCCCTCCCCAGCTCCACCTGCCCAGCTCCACTTCCCCAGCTCCACTTGCCCAGCTCCACCTGCCCAGCTCCCCCTCCCCAGCTCCACTTGCCCAGCTCCACCTCCCAAGCTCCCCCACCCCAGCTCCACCTCCCCAGCTCCCCCTGCCCAGCTCCACCTCCCCAGCTCCACCTCCCCAGCTCCCCCTCCCCAGCTCCACCTGCCCAGCTCCCCCTCCCCAGCTCCCCCTCCCCAGCTCCACCTGCCCAGCTCCAGCTCCCCCTCCCCAGCTCCCCCTCCCCAACTCCACCTCCCCAGCTCCACCTGCCCAGCTCCACCTACCCAGCTCCAGCTCCCCCTCCCCAGCTCCACCTCCCCAGCTCCACCTGCCCAGCTCCACCTCCCCAGCTCCCCCTCCCCAGCTCCACCTGCCCAGCTCCACCTGCCCAGCTCCACCTGCCCAGCTCCACGTCCCCAGCTCCCCCTCCCCAGCTCCACCTGCCCAGCTCCACCTCCCCAGCTCCCTCTCCCCAGCTCCAGCTCCCCCTCCCCAGCTCCACCTCCCCAGCTCCCCCTCCCCAGCTCCCCCTCCCCAGCTCCACCTGCCCAGCTCCAGCTCCCCCTCCCCAGCTCCACCTCCCCAGCTCCACCTGCCCCGCTCCACCTACCCAGCTCCAGCTCCCCTCCCCAGCTCCACCTGCCCAGCGCCACCTCCCCAGCTCCCCCTCCCCAGCTCCACCTGCCCAGCTCCACCTCCCCAGCTCCCCCTCCCCAGCTCCACCTGCCCAGCTCCACCTGCCCAGCTCCACCTCCCCAGCTCCACCTGCCCAGCTCCACCTCCCCAGCTCCCCCTCCCCAGCTCCACCTCCCCAGCTGTACAGAACGGCTCGTTATGCTGATTGATGTTGCAAACTGGTGTTTCTTACCATATTATTTTAATGTATTGAAGTAATTGTAAACACTGGTTTGTCGTGCAAATAGTTTTACTGTTTACTGCACTTTGTTATTCTACTAGTTTACAGAATCAGAAGTTTCACACATCCACAGAAAATATCTCATTTCCGCAGTGCAGAATACGGTGGATAAGGAACCATGGAGCAGTGTTATATAGTAGAGACTACAGTAAGTGTTCAGCACATGCTTTTTCCTGCAAGCCTACCTATAAACTCCGTCTTTAAGTTAAGTTTCAGCACCCTATTTGCATTTCAAAGCAGTTTTGCGTTACAGTGAGTCAGCAAGTCACTTTTAAACTTCAAAGACGTGTTAAACAAACAGAGAATGAGCTCAGTCATTCTCGGTATATTTGTGAAAAATAAATATACCAAAATGCATTTGTTAAGTCAAGTCAAGTCATCTTCATTTATATAGCGCTTTTAACAATGTAGATTGTTCCAAAGCTGCTTTACAGTGATAATAGGAAATCAAAGCAACAGAGATTGTTTTGGCTTTATGACAGCTCTAGAAGAAAGTTATTGTCCAGCTAAAGTTAGTTTTAATTGATTGATGGGCCGCTAACACGACACTGTTTTAACAGAAATCTCTTAAGTTCTCTCTACGCAAACTTTAAAAACGCGAACCTGTGTGTGTCCAGACGCAGGTCCTTCATCAGATCTGGAGAGTGTGTGTGTGTGTGTGTGTGTGTCCAGACGCAGGTCCTTCATCAGATCTGGATACGGCCTGGATCCAGCGGACTGCGGTAAACCTCGGAATAAACACAGGGACTAGGCGTAGACGCCATTCTTCTTATGATGTAACGAGTACATCAGGATTTATGGGAAGTATTCCCAGTTCCGGCTGACCTAATCTATGCAGCCTAACATTGAATTATAGAAGTCGATAATGTATTATGTGAATGCCAGGTAAAAGAGATGTGTTTTTAGTCTAGCTTTGAACTGACAGAGTGTGTCTGCTTCCCGGACAATGGCAGGAAGACTGTTCCAAAGTTTTGGTGCTAAATAGGAAAAGGATCTACCGCCAGCAGTCGATTTAGATATTCTAGGTATTATCAACTGGCCGGAACTTTGAGATCGCAATAGACGTGAAGGACTATAATGCGTTAAGAGCTCGCTCAAGTACTGGGGAGCTAAACCATTTAGTGCTTTGTAAGTAATCAGCAATATTTTAAAATGTATAGGATGTTTAACAGGGAGCCAATGCAGTGTTGACAGAACCGGGCTAATATGGTCATATTTCCTGGTTCTGGTAAGAACTCGAGCGGCTGCGTTTTGAACTAGCTGTAGTTTGTTTATTAAGCGTGCAGGGCAACCACCCAGTAGAGCATTACAGTAATCTAGCCTTGAGGTCATAAACGCATGAACTAACTGTTCCACATTTGTCAATGAGAGTATATGACGTAATTTAGATACATTTTTAAGATGGAAAAATGCGGTTTTACAGATACTAGACACGTGACTTTCAAATGAAAGATTAGTATCAAAGAGTACACCCACACACACACACACCCAGGTTCCTAACCTACGACGAAGACTGGACAGAGCAGCCATCGTGTATTTGAAATACATTTATTTTATGCTTAGTATACTACAAATAGATTTACATATTTATGTACTTATTATAAATACTCAGCAAATGTACTTTTAATATCCTAAATTGGTATACTTAACATCTGCTAAATTGGAACAACTAATTTTGTACTTAATATACGTTAGTTATCCAGAAATAGTGCTGCAGTTCAACTAAAGATATACTGAAGTATATTTGATAGTGCTAAAGTGTAACTATTGCAAGTACACTTTAAATATCTTGCATTTAAAGACTGATATTACACAGAGATCACACTAATAAGATAATGCGAGTATGGCGTGTGACTGGAGCAGAACTCCTCCGACTGCGAACACTCAGATTGGGCTTTTGTTTTTGTCTCGTTGTTATCTATAATGTAGTGATTTAATGATTTTCAAGTATGGACACTGGCACACTACACTGAGACAGAGCCAGTGCGAGTCTCTCTGACCTATAACCTGCATAATGTTGGAGTTTCAGCATATCTGATATGATTTGGCAGAGAACGTTATGGACTGTACGGTATACAAATCTGAACTGTAAAGAAATGTTTTGTTTCCGGTGTATTCTCTAAAGAGAGAGAGACTGGCTGATCACCTCTCTCGCCCATCTTCACTGCAGTTGTTGTACGATAGTTTCAGTGTGTTTTAAAATAATAATCTCCAGACACAAGATATGCTCAACACAAATAGTAACACAAAACAGCACTAGTTTGGGAAACTTTACTTTTAACTAATTCATTACAATATTGCATTATTGTAAAAATGCGAAGTCACTTTTTACGGACAGTAATGTAATTTTGCTTGTTTCCTCCCGTCAGCCGGCTGTGGTTCTGTCTCTCTCAGAACAATAGCATTATGCCGGGTTTGCCTGTTTAAAACAAGTTCTATTTTTCTCTATTGTAAATGTTTGACAGTAATGCAGCAGACCCATGATCTGTTAAATGAAGAGTATACGGTCATGCTCGTGAAGTCTCTCTTTATAACCAGCAAAGACGCGGTGTAATAAGAGATTGATTATGCAGTGACGTGAGCTTTATTAATAGCAGAAGTTGTGGCTGGCGCTAAACAGAAGTGATTGACAGCTGTTTTTCACACTGATGAATGGATCAATGGCCATGAATCAGCAAACTCTTACATGACAGGAGTGAGTGAGATATAGTGTTGGATGCGTTACTAAGTCAAACATTTGAAAAAAATTAATAAATAGAATTTGGATTTAAAAATAGACAAGGAAAAAAGCAAGCTAGCATAATGCTATCTTGGTCTGCCAGAGACAGAGAGCCACCGCCAGCTGAGTTTAAGAAACATTACTTTACATGGAAAGTTACATAATTAGTTACTTTTTTTATAGGAGTAAAGCTTTAAAAGTAATGTTCCCAAACACTGCTGCACAACACCTACATGTGGTTAAAGAGGAGTCAGGTTTGTGATCTCTGAATATGTGTGTGTTTTGTTATTGTGATGATGATGAGTCAATGACATCATCACTAGAGTGCCAGCAAAGTGCTATTGTGAATTTACCTGGTTATTATTTATTGTATGTGTTGATAATCTATATGTGGATGGACAATCCCAACATCAAGTGTTCAACGGGTTAATGTTTTGAAGGATAATAGAGAGCCATTGTGTGTGTTTTGAATTATTTCTGTATTGTGTAATCCTGCATTATAGCACATGTGAGACCTCTCCTGTCTGAGCTTGTTGGTATTATGATGATTGCATGTCAGAAATTAGTTATATTATGTATGTGACAATGTTTTGCTGTGGTGAGTGTTACGGGAAAGGGTCCCCCCCGGGATAATGGTTCGTCCCACTAGTGTTTGGCGGGAACGTGTATATTTAACCCCTTGTCTGAGCATGTTTGGGGAGAGGTTGTGTACTGTTAAATATGTCTGAGACGTGCAGATATTTTTGTGGATGTGCCGCTAGTCATTGTTTAGTGCCAGTTTTGATGCTCACAGCATTTTTGTGTGTTTTTAGCACCAGTATTTGTAGCATTAAGTTTGTATATTTGTTGTTTTTGTTTTTCTGTACTTGTTTTTTTCTACCCCTGAAATGCAGCTTGTACAATAAATCCCCATTGGCATTGGGAAACCACTCCATTGCACTGAGCCTTCCGAACGTCTCCCAGCCTCTCGACAACACAACACACTACACCACAGTTGCGGTTTATAATTTTGGGAGATTTAATGTGTGCCATTGTGTTTATTTTGGAGGAGAAACTTGAACATATACGGTTATTTTTATTTAATTGGTTAGTTTGGCATCCGCTGCATTTAGATATGTAATCAATACCTGGCAAACGGTACATTATTCCAAGTAGCAATTCCACTCATAAGCTTTACGTGCTTTACACAAGATTTATTGTGCATCTCAAATGACATGGAAACTTATATTGATGCTAATATTAATAAGCTCTCATTCTCCTGAATGGCGTGGGTGTTAGCGTTTGCAGTTCACATGTTCTGCTCAACATCCAGGAGGGTTTGGTCAGTTACACATATAATTGAAGACTGAGAGAGAACAGAAAAGAATATACTAACAATGCCATAAAATGAGACAAATTAATTGCTTGTGAGTTTCTTTCTCAATCACACAATGGAAAATGGAAAACCCAAGACTCTTCACGGGCAAGTATTAGTGAAGGCAAGTCCACATCAGTGTGCCATAACTGATCAAGCGGGAAGGCTGGGTTTTGCCTTCGCAAGAAGCCGAAGAGGAATACGGCCAATATTTTCATCCCCCATAAGGTGTGCGACCACTTTTTCCATCTCGTCCCACTCTTGATGATCCCTTGTTTTGCCACTCATCCCCTCCAGTGCATGTTCTCTTAACTTTAACTTGCTGCATCAGTTCTGAATGTAATGAAGTTGGCCCGCTGTCTGCACTCAAGTAATGGAGCAAAAGAACAGACTGCTAATTGGTGATAGGAAAAATGAAGAGGCTTGAAGAAAATCCAACACATCTACTCTACCTGACTGTGCTTTAGGCTTATTACACGGCTCTGTGGAATACTTGATTCTGATTGGTCAATCACACATCCAGCGGTGTGATATTCCCAGATAACAGCAGAAACACCGGCTCATCCGGTCACTGAAGTCTTCAGCGCTACACACTCGCTAGGAGCGGTCTTTCCTCGTTTGGTGAGCTAATAAAATATTAAAACTCAGTCAAATCAATATTTTGTGCAGTTATTTAATAATGTGGACCCGCTCTCTCTTGTTTCATACAAACGCAGCGGCGGCCATTTTGTGACTATTGTTTTGTTCACTGTTGGATTATAAGATACAAACAGGTGCGATTTTAAAACAATTTAATCTCAGATTAATATCTGTAATCCCCATAATTATTTATGTGGTGAAATGCTGTGTAATAAGTGTTATGACTGTATACCGTATCTCTTAAATGTTCGTCTAGTTTGATCTCGCCGCTGAAACTGCTCTCTCCACTTTGTGTTTAAAGAGCTAATAAAATATTTAGAATCAGATCAATATTTTGTGTCTAATTATTTACTTATGTGGGAAGAAGCCGTGTAATAAGTGGGATAATGTACGCTCAGCCGGTTGTTATCGCAGAATAAACCTCTTCAGGTGTGTGTGTGTGTGTGTGTGTGGTTGTGATCGCAGAATAAACCTCTTCAGGTGTGTGTGTGTGTGTGTGTGTTATTGCAGAATAAACCCCTTCAGGCTGATGAAGACCTGATCCTGATCACCCTGTCGGGTTTATTCTGACAAAACAACCGGCTGGATGTACATTATCTCTTACTTAAAACAGAGACATCATTCTTCCACTCCATAGTCAAAGCTTCCATTTCCATCAGTCACCAACCCCCTCTAATATAGGAATCTATCAGTCAAGTTCAAATATCAGTCTGTCATCTCACCTACCAGCATCAGTGTCACTTCACCTTCATTCACAAATCCTCTCCGTGGCCTCATGGGATAGTGAAGTGTCCATCAGATGCACACTTCAGGATCTCACTGGAAGTAGTTCGTCCTCCAGGTACTTTTTTCCTACTCTTTTATGAGTCTGTGAAATCAGTCACTCAACCGACTGAAACTTACTGTAGAACAGTCACAAGCCAATCAGAGTTTTCGTACCTACCCATACTAATTCTCTTGAATCTGTCTCAATGGCACATTAACTGAAATAATAATAATAATAATAATAATTTGTTACATTTATATAGCGCTTTTCTGGGCACTCAAAGAGCTTTACATATGGAAAGGGGAACCACCACCAATGTGCAGCACCACCTGGATGATGCGACGGCAGCCATATTGGGCCAGAACGCCCACCACACACCAGCTTACTGGTTGAGAGGAGACAGTGATGAAGCCAATCAGTATATGGGGATGATTACGAGGCCATGATGGATGGGGGCCACTGGGCAAATTTGGCCAGGATGCTGGGGTTACACCCCTCCTGGGATTTTTAATGACCACAGAGAGTCAGGACCTCGGTTTAACGTCTCTTCCGAAGGACCATGCTCTTTGACAGTAGTGTCCCCGTCACTACACTGGGGCGTTAGGACCCACACAGGCCACAGGGTGAGCGCCCCCTTCTGGCCTCACTAACACCTCTTCCAGCAGCAACCTGGTTTTCCCAGGAGTCTCCCATCCAGGTACTAACCAGCCTCAGCCCTGCTTAGCTTCAGTGGGTGACCAGTCTTGGGCTACAGGGGGATATGGCTGCTGGCCATATCAAGTATTATCAAGTATACTGGCCACAAGTACTCTAATATTATCCTGAGCTCAGCAATATAATCAAACAGGTCTCAATACTAGCTGGCCATGTTCTTAACCCTAACCCTAACCCTAACCCAAGGGGAAAATGTGAAAACCTTGCATGACTGTGCTTGGGAGCAATAGCAAAAGCAACTGTTGTACTGCGTGGGTAATTTCCATTTTCGGTATGCTTTAATCTTGACCAATGTCAGGTGATTTCTTATGTAAATTTACATCCTTTATTGAAACATATTCCCAACCATAGGGAACCCCGAAGCCATGGTCAAACTAAAGCTTAGTTCATGTTTTAAAGAGAAGTGAAAAGGATGCAAACATGCTCAAACATGAACATTCATTAGAAACTCAATTAACACATTGATTTCAATGAGTAATCACAGGTTTTTCTCAATCAGGAGCCAAAATCTGCTCTAATGGAGTACGTGTGATCACAGAAACTCAATTTTAAAAAAAGGAAAAGGAGTGATACAAACCGTACATTAATGAAAGGTTATAAGCTAACATCTGATGTACAGAAGATGAGAACTTGCGAATATGCATGTTGTTTGGATGATATGCAATGTTTCATGCATCATATGATTTTATCCAGTCTAGAACGTTTTTGTGTTCATTCATTGCTCAGCTGGCTGGCTTTCCCACGTAGTGAACAATAAGAAGGGTCAACATCACAGCATTGGTCTCAGTCCTGTATCCGCCTCATAATAATTAAGGTTTGTTCAGATTGTTCTGAAGGACTGATCTGTTGAGACCAGCACAACCATCAAGAAAGTGCTGAAACACATACGCAACTCAACCAAAACCACAAACAAAGCACTTTACTATTTTACTTTTCTGCTTTTCTTTTCTTCTTCTCTAGAGTCTGTACCATAACCTCCTGAAACTTGGTATTGTGGTACTGTGAATATTGTTGGTACCTGTATGATCATTTGCTTGTGCTTGTGCATGTGCATTGGCCTGGATAAAAGTGTCTGTTAAATGATTCAATGTAAGTGTAATGTAAATTAATAACTGAGCTGAGCTTTTTAATGCCTTGCTCCTCACTTGAAGTGATATCAGGCTACTTAAATGGCTTGTTAAAAAGGTGCACAAGATTAATCAGATGTTCTCCTTCTCTTTTTGCTTCATTTAGGCTGGCCGGAGGAGGAGGCCCACCATCAAGCCCAAACCTAAGCTATGGAACTGCTAGCGATCGGGGGCCAGGTGGTGACTTTGGCATGCAAGCAAGTGGAAGCCCTTACAAAAAGGCAGTGCATGATGGACCTAGACATCCCCAGACCACTTCTACACATCAGTCTCAATTTCAACCTTCATCCGGGGGCATGGGACCCAACCAAAGCCCTGGACAACACGCCTCCAGACGAAACCTCCAGGTGGACTTCAGCAGCGGCGGGCGAAGAGGCCGCTCACCGTCAGTCTCTCCTGATAGAGCTAGCGCGCCAACTTCGCCATACTCCGTACCCCAGATAGCACCAATGCCCAGCAGTAAGCTCTGTCCAGTCTGCAATACTACAGAGTTAACAAATGTTGATGGCTCGCCAAACTTCAACAAGTGTACCCAGTGCCACACTACAGCGTGCAACCAGTGCGGCTTCAACCCCAACCCACACCTTATAGGGGTAAGACTTCTGAATAAATGGGATTCCTGCTACATGATTGGTTTTATTCTTATTGATTAAGCTTTAGTTTTTGCATGTGTGTCTTCTGTGGCATCCTCCTTTATTTTGTTTTTCAATGAAATCAATGCTGGACTGGTCATGTTAGTTCAGTTTGGTTAATTGATCGGTAAGCCCCACCCCCTTAGTTACTGTTGCTATCTCAGACAAACAAACGGAGGTGCTAACTGTCTTACAATGACAGCTGTCAGTGTGAAAATCCTTAGAGGTTTTTGATCAATTTTGGACACAGAAGGACCACCTCTTGTCAAGGAGCATTCTAGTGGGACTTAAATGTGCCATTGAGCGATATATAAAAGATTTTAAAATAAATATGGTAGGTAACAAGATTAATTTGGAAGTCAGGGCTACAGATCACAATGCAAGTGGGAGAAGCCTCATGTTACGGTCGTCACGATCGCAGATGGCTGTTTTTAAACCATCGGGTGTTTTTGACCTACACTGTACATGATGTGAGAACAGTTAGCTATTTAGGTTTGTATGTTAGTATGGACTCACTAACTTTAATTATAACTTAATGAGAGTATGACAACCAGAAAATGAACATTTTTGTCTTCTTGTGATTGAATCCTTAGGGAACCAGGTTAATGCGCTCACATCATTGATATTATAAATAAACCGGGCTTTAGTTGTATTGCGCAGATAATTGGTCCGTTTGCGCAAATCTTATCATACTTTTGAAACGCGCTGGTGAACGCACTCACAGTACGGTGATTCAATACATGAATACCCATGCCCATCCTCTCAGGATACCTGGAATCAGTGATACAAGAACCCCAGCCACATCGTTTTACCATTTTTCAAATCACTGGGCACAGTGGCTCAGTGGTTCATGTAGGTTGTCTACAAACCGGAAAGTTGGTGGTTCAATCCCCGGTTCCACCTGACCAAGTGTCGAGGTGTCCATGAGCAAGACACCTAACCCCAGCTGCTCCCGACGAGCTGGATGGTGCCTTGCATGGCTGTCAGTGTGAATAAATGGGTGAATGTGTGGCAATATGTAAAGCGCTTTGGTGGCCATGGTTCTGTTGAAAGCGCTATTATAAATACAGTCCATTTACCGTCAAACCGATGAGAGCTTCGGATCTTCCAATGTTTCTCTATGGCGCTGAAACCTAAAGATGTCCGAGTTCCGGTCATGTGCAACTGATTCTCAACTGCCATTGGCTCATCTGTGTTCAAGGGGAGGGGCTTACCGAGAGGTCAATTGTCGTTCAGTAAGGCAGGTGGAACCAAATGTTGTATTCTCAAGGTGTAGTGGAAGAATTCACTGTCAGTAGTACTTGAAAGCATACGTTTACAAGGGTGTATTTATATTTGTAGCTGTAGTTTTGAGTAAAAATCAGATATAACAGCAATATCAGATGAAACAGAAGTCTTTTCTTGCCTATTGTGACGTATATCCGAGTGAAACGGCTTCTAGAACAAATGTAGGGCGGTTTTGATTTTGCCCGTGGGGAATCGATTGGATGGTTGTGGTTGGCCATTGGTGGATCTCATGTGAGTAACAGGTTGCCCTGACCTTATCATCAGAAGAGAAGCGACCAATAGGTGGCGCTGTGACCACATTGATGTGGTGTGGTCAGAGTAAGGTGACAATAACACAAGCAGAGTTTGGTGTCAATATGCCAACGCATTGCAGAGATACAGCCTCAGAGTCGTTTTGGCATCATGCCATCAATTTTGTTGATGCGGTATACGAAAACGGTTTTGTCTATATTTTTTGCCGGCATGGTCTGAATATGATCTGACTCGAATTTGGAGAAAAATGAACAATCGGTCTAAGAGGAGTTCGGACAGGAGTTTCAGCCGACTATGGCAAAATTGTTTCTAGCCCCACAGTTCAAAAGTTATTAGCATAAACGTGAGTGCAAATTTGGACAGTTGGTGGTGCTAGAGGGGTTGAGTTAAAGACTCCAAATTAGCTGTGGTTAATGTTCAGACTGCCCTCTATCTGTGTACCAAATTTCATACCTTTCTTGCAAACGGTTCTATGGGCTTCCAGAGCGGTAGAAGAAGAATAAGAACACTAACAATTACAATACGTGCTTGGCCCCTTAATAAACACTGCAATAGTCCATAAAATTTTCATTGTGATTTTAATGTGTCCTTGGTCAATTAAAATAATTTGGAAAAAAAGTGATACCAAATTCTGAATGGAGTGTGTATCTTTCTCTAAGTAATGCACTAATATGTGTTTCTTCAACAGGTCAAGGAGTGGCTCTGTTTAAACTGCCAGATGCAGCGGGCTTTGGGAATAAACATGACTACACCACGGTCCAAGAGTCAGCAGCAGATACATTCTCCCTCTCATCAACCTAAGGCTGACCCCATACCCAAGACCCAACCCCCAGCTCAGCCCACACCGCAGTTACAATCCCAAACGCAGACACAGACAAAAATCCAGCCTCAGACTCAAGCGTTCTCTGGGGTCCAGAGACAGATTGGTCCTACTGGACCTAACCAGACTGGACTTCACAGTGGGCCACAAGCTGGTCTCCAGACACAAAAAGAGCAACCACATTCAGGTTCCCAGTTTGGGTCCAAGGATACCCAAAGGCAGGTATTAGGACCAAAAAGTCCAGAAAAAATGGCCCAACCAGTGCGGATTCCTCATCCAGGGGCAGTGCCTTTACCTGGCTTAGCAAAGGCACAATCGCAGTCCGATCTGGGGCGGGGCTCTCCAGTGCGGCTTGGAGGTCAACCCGATAAGGCCCGGAGTGCCGGAAGCTCCCCAGCCCATCACCCACCCTCCCACGAGCCACCTCAAGATGGTCTAACTAAGCTGTTTGGTTTTGGGGCGTCTCTCCTAAACCAGGCAAGCACCCTTATTTCTGTTGACCCTCTTCCTGGATCCTCACAGCAGCCCTCACCTGCCCGTAACCCGACTGCCCAGGGGACAAGGGTGATCTTTAGTGATGCTACCATTGGGGCTAGTGCTAAACCTACAGCAGGGCCACCTGGCACTGCCAAAACAGGCCCAGGAGGAGTCATGTTCCCTAAAGGTCCTGGAGCCCCCCTTCAGAAACAGCCTCTGCAGCAGCAGTCACCAGTGCACCAACAAAAAGGGCCGAAACAACAGCAGTCGCCGTCACACCATCAAACAACACCACAGCAGTCACCGCTAAAGCAGCCAGCAACTCAGCCTCCAACTCAGCCAGTTATCCAGAAGCCAGACGTCACCTGTCCACTATGCAAGACTGCGTTCAATGTCGGAACAACAGAACCGCCAAACTACAGGTCCTGCACCCAGTGTCATACAGAGGTGTGCAATCTTTGTGGTTTCAATCCCACACCACATCTGGTGGAGGTAAGGAGCTACACTCATCTTGTAATGTAATGGACTGAAACTATTTCTTCTTTTCTTCACATTCCTCTATTTCTCAGTCTTTAATCCTTCTTTGTTCATATTGAGTGCCAGCGGAATCCCTCTCAGAAAGAAAGCAGTTTTAATGTTCTACTGTGTGGTGGGAATTGTGATGTGTGTAGAGTAACTGTGTTCACAGGGAGAGGCCTAGACATGAGTGTTGTATTTTCTGCATGGCTATTGTTCATTCAAACCCATTGTCCATTCAAGTACATTCCAAAGCACTGCAGGTTTATAAGCTGGTACTGATAATGCGTGTGTCATATTCTAGTGTTATGATGCAAATCATCTGTCCATACGAGCAGCGAAATGACATGGGTGTCAGTCCTAACAGTGTGTGTGTGTGTATAGTAGCGGATTTAGGCATCTGGGTGACATGGTCAACCACTCATGGGTGGCATAGGGCAACCACACACACACACACAAAAAAGGGCTGGTTTTCAATCACTCATTTACCAGTCATGTCAATAGCTATGTTTCCACCCATTTTTATGAACATTTTGGGATATCTTATAAACACTTGATGGAAATGCCAAGATGTGCATAAATTCTAAAAGTGTGCATAAAAACATATGTGCTTAAATGAGGAGGATAAATTTTTTGCTAACAAATGCTTGAACACTAGGCATCTACAAAGCAGCATATATACACTCTGAGCGAACTTCCAGAACATAAAGAAGTTTCACCTCCACCAAACGAATGGAGAATGATCATGTAACGTCGTAGTCTGTAAGAAAGTTGCCATATGCTCCTCTTACTCAATGGCTGTGTTTGCGCTATTCGTTTGGCAGGTTGAAGTGTAAATGTCTGACAGATGAGATGGCACAAGGTAAACCTGTTGTTGATGCAAACATGAATAATATATAATATGTAATATATGAATAGTATAAGATTGTCACTGAATGAACTGGAACAGTTTTCCTCTCACTGATTCCCAGAGGCTGCTCTTGAAACTTCCTAAATGTTTTTGAGTATTTTATGATTGTAAAAGACTGACTTGCCATTGAATAAAAAAATATATTATATAAAGTGTCCTTGTCCTATATAGAGTATATAATAGAGATTTTTATTTAATAATCCCTTCTGAAAATCCTTTCAATATCAGATTGATTAACCCAGCATTATGTCAAAAACAACCCAGCAAATAACCCAGGGTTAATGTATAAAACCCAACAAGCTGGGTTGTTTTAGCAATGATTATTTTTAACCCAGCATTTTTTAGAGTGCACTGATTTGTTTTTTCAAGGTTTTATATAAGTTAACAGTTAAAAATAAGAATGTTAATATTGTGTTTCTCATTTGTATCTGTGTAGTTATTAATTAATGACAGAACAGTATTCTAAAGTGCTACCCAGAATACTCTAAAATAATATATTTTCTGCCTCATTTTGGGATAAGAAGCAACATGGGATCACAGAAGGTTATTTCAAACACTCGACTGATGTTATAAAGTGAGTTTGGAGCAAAAAAACATGGTTTAAATCTCATAAATTATCATGTTTTGATGCTGTGTCAAGCAAACATTCTAGCTAGCCCTTATGGGCCTGTTACCAGGAGTGATTATGTGCTATGACTTATTTGGAAAAGTAAATATCATTGGAATGTTTCTTCTTTTTTTTTAAGGGCATTTGATACAAAGTCCAAGATGGTGAAGTAAAAAGTCTGATCAAAGAAATGAGGGGTTAAAACAGTGTGAATGGAAAGGCATCAGTAAATATAATAAAGGAAAAATAATAATTAGATCCATATCCCAGCCGGAGAGGTGTGAATGTGTGCAGGGGAGACTGGAACTGAATGGGGCATTTGCACCACAAAACAATGGACATGGGATGTAAAACTTAGGGTACGTTTACACGACAACGATATGCTTAAAACTGAGAAGTTTTTCCTTTAAGTTTTCCGCGTACAGACGACAACATTGTCAAAACAATCCCCATTCACATGGATCCACGAAAACAAATAAAAACCATGTATTCTGCTGCCAGGCCATTAGATGGCGATGAAACACTAAAGACTGAACATGTAATACGCATGTGCATGACGTCATCATCTTCAGAAATTAGCATTTTTGTTGTTTACACAGAGACCGTTTTCAAAAACTTGCACTTTGAAACCCATTTTCAAAACTTTGCGTTTCCAGGGGCCCAAAACGGCATTGTCGTGTAAACAAGCGGCCAAAACGCATAAAAAGTTTTGCGTTTTAGTCGAAAATGGTGTCGTGTAAACAGCCCCTGCAGAGTTAACCTTCAACCCTAATTAAACACACCTTATCCAGCTCATCAAGTCCTACATGGTTATTTGAAAACTACAGGTATGTGTGTTGGAGCAGGGTTAGGCCCTTCAAGAAATGAGTTTGATACCCCTGAGTGAATGGATGCTTTGAAGATGTGAATAAACATCAGATAGCATTTTAGAGTCTTCAGAGTCTTAGAGTTATCATCTTCACATTACCTCATAATGTTTAATCAAAATAATGTTTAATCTTTCTGTGAAAATGGCAGTCTTCTCTCTGGTGGTGTATGTCAGACTTCTCAATCATTGTGTTCTCTTAAACCCTGCCCTTTCACAGTCAACTGCAAGCTTGCATTAATTTTTGAGTGCAGTACGCACATCTCAAAATCCAATCAACAACCGATAGATGCGACCGAGTCTCACTCTTTTAATCCATTACACTTGGATGTATGTCACAATATGGATGTAAAGTTCTGTTACTACCTCATGTTTAATCGCGACTTTAATGCAATTATTTGTCAAAACTGTTTTTTTATTTTTATAATTCACTCAACAGTTTACTCATTTATGTATTCACTCAATATGTTGTTTGCAACATTGTTCTATGGTTTTTTAAATAACTTTTTCATATTTGTTACTTTGTGTACCTTTTTCAAAATAAAGATAATCTTGTGATTCTGAGTATTGAACTTGAACTTCCCTGTTGTTTTGCAGAAGAAAGAATGGCTCTGTCTGAACTGTCAGACTCAGAGACTGATGTCTGGTGGACTTGACCCTCTTCCAGTTCTACCTTCATCTCCCAGCCGTCAACCGGCGGGTTCCCCTCGGCATCAGCAACTTCCGGGCAAGCAGCAGCAAGGGCTTCAGGCAATGTCACCAAAGCAGAAACCTCCAGTTTCTCAACAGAGTGGTTTCTCTTCCCCCCTAGCTAGACCAGCAATTGGTATAAAAACATCTGCACAGCCTACTACAGCTACAAAACCTCCTGGGTCTACAACTGCTGCATTTATTTGTGAAGAAGTGAGGAAGGAAATTGCACCCAAACTTATTAAGGGGCCTGACCTTGACGATAGGGACAATAAACCAACTCTGAAGAGAGGAACAACAGAGTCGCTTCAGACACCTACAAAAGAGGAAAAGAAAGAATTACAGAGTATTACCAAATACTATGAGGTAAGCCATTAGCTCATAGTAATATCTCCATCATTTTGCAAATTTTAATCTCAAATATTTTTAACCTTAAAATTACTTTCAAAAAGAGGCCAAAGTGAACTTGTATATCTTTTCATTGCTTGTTGCATAGTATTGTCAGATTTTCAATAAACCATGCTCTTAACAGAATATTTTCAGATTTATAAAGAGAGGGCTCGGTGTACTGATTGATAGAGTATCACTCTATAGATTAAATTTATGGTGTGCACTAGCATTTGTTTGTCTAAGTGTATCTTTTGTATATGTGTTTTTTGGTCTCCCAGGAAACCACCAAGACAAACAGCAATCATGATTTATCTCGGAGCCCACAGAGTTTGAGTGACACTGGCTATTCCTCTGATGGGATCTCCAGTTCACATAGTGAAATTATTGGTCTTATCCAGGAGGAAGAGCTGAAGATGAGTGAGAGAGGTCTGACTGGGCACCATACACCACCAAGTCCGTCTGAGCTGATTAAGCTGGAGAGCTCCATGCGACCCCTTCTAGAGTCTAAATTTTCATCTGAAGGAGAAAGAGCACAGGACAAAAAGCGAGGAAAACAGCAACATGGTGACTTAAGGAAGCATCAGTCTCGCTCAATATCAATCAGTCCAGAGGAATTTGACTCAGATGAGGACCTTGAAGGCATTATGGAAGAGGAGGAAGATCCAACTGAGGGAGAGTTTAGGTCAATTGCTGTTGTAGGAGAGAAGAGTGGCCATAAAAAAAGAAATGTTGAACCTGAAGAGATTACTGATGAGGAGTTTATGAGGAGGCAAATTATGGAGATGAGTGCAGATGAGGATAATGTGGATGAAGAAGAAGAAATGGAAGAAGAGGACGATGATGAGGATGAAGGCTATGGCTACAAAAAGTTAAAAAAGACACAAAAGCACAATAGTGATCCAGGAAAAGAAAAGCGCCGTCTCACATACCACTCTAGTAGCTTTGAGGAAGAGAGTACAACAACAAGTGATATATACAAAGGATCAGCTGAAGAGGACCTCATGGCCTCGCAAGGAGGGTTGCGCAGATTCAAGACTATCGAATTGAACAACACCAGCAGTTATAGTCGAGACATGGAATTAAACAATGACAATGACCTGAGTCTCGACAGAGAACCTGAGCTGGAGATGGAAAGCCTCACAGGTTCTCCAGAAGAAAGGTCGAGGGGGGAATATTCCTCCACCCTCCCACCTACCACCTCTAGCTACACCTCGGGGATATCCCCTACTTCCATATCCTCTATGGAAGATGACAGTGACAGTAGTCCTAGTCGCAGGCAGCGTCTGGAGGAGGCGAAGCAGCAGAGGAAGGCCAGGCATCGCTCTCATGGCCCTCTCCTACCTACCATTGAGGATTCTTCAGAAGAAGACGAATTGAGGGAAGAAGAAGAACTCCTAAGGGAGCAGGAAAAGATGAGGGAAGTGGAGCAACAGAGAATACGAAGCACTGTCCGAAAAACAAAACGTGACAAAGAAGAGCTTAGAGCACAAAGACGTAGAGAACGATCCAAGACTCCCCCCAGCAATCTATCCCCAATTGAGGATGCTTCTCCAACAGAAGAGCTAAGACAGGCAGCCGAGATGGAGGAACTCCACCGATCCTCCTGCTCAGAATACTCTCCTTCGGCTGACTCAGATGGCGAGGGCTATGAAATTTCATCAAAGCTGTACAAATCAGGTAGTGAGTACAACCTACCAACCTTTATGTCACTTTATTCTCCTACCGAAAAACCACAAACTACATCATCGACAGCTGCTACAACTACTTCCTCGAGTAGCAAGCAATTAAAAAGTGCAGAAGAAGTATATGAAGAAATGATGAGGAAAGCAGAGATGTTGCAGAAACTACAAAAGCAGCAGACACCGCAGCAATCTTTACAACAGTACAGCACAAACACCTACCAAGAGTCAGACATTAGAAACAGACAAGATATTGAGGATGAATATGATTATACTGCTCAAGATGGTATTCACTTTCAGAATGAGGAGACGGTTGATATCTATGAAGAGATCCGCCAGACCTCAAAAAACATTTCAAAGCAGCTTGACGACCAAGTGGAGATGGATGTGTCCTACTCAGAAAAGCAGTTACTAGATACAAGCTCAGCCTTTGCTAAGTTGCTGGAACAAAGCAATGCTTTACTGACTCCTGGCACAAGCCCCACTCAGCTCTCAGCGCCAGTATCATTTTCTGAAACTGGGACAGGAGGGCGGATACCTGATGTTAGAGTAACTCAGCATTTCTCAAAAGATGGACCCAAAGACAGACTTAGAAATCAAACAGGTAAAAATGGTATTACACCAGCAGTTGCTGCCACAACTATTGCTGCTTATGGAGTGTATGCCAGGGAAATTGTCACTGTCTCTCAAACTAGTGCCAGTCAAACAGTGTCCAGCACACAACCCAATTTATATGGTCGGCAGACTACCACAACCACCGCTAGTGTTTCAAATGTGTCTCAAAAAATATCTGCAATCACTCAGGCTTGCAACCAAAGAGAAAGTGCTGCAAGGAAAATGGCAATCAGCAAAGGACTCCAAATGAGGGATAATTCAACATCATCAGAAGCTATAAATGAATCTGGCCCAAGTTCAATTAGGTGTTATACTTACCATGAAAGGAGTCCTCCTGTTTCTCCCACTTCATCTCCTCTTCATAGTCCAACACGATCTCTTGCTAGGAGAACAGCTGAGCTTTCAACTCAGACAGTTATCCCTTCAATGTTAGCTTCATCTGGAAATGCTTCTCACACCTATCCAGTTATGGCACAGGGCACTCAGACTTCACATGGGGTTGTTTCACCATGCCTTTTTAGACAACAGTCCTCTCAAGATATCCATTTTATGATTAGAACAGAAGAGCTTGAGCCCACTAGCCCACCAAAGCCAGTTACAGTCAACACAGCAACATCTCCTTTGTCTTCACCGACAAGGTTTAGCCGCCAATCAACATTTGAAGCCTACTCGCCTCCTGTCAGCCCTCCTGATACTCCACCACATCAAATATCACCACAGCATGGTTTATACAAAAGCTATAGAGCTGAAAAAGTTAGTGTTGGAACTAGCATGGTCACCACTGCTAGCATGTACACACGTGGATCAATGTCAATGGAAAACATTTCCCTTTGTCGCATTTCCACAGTTCCCGGTACTTCAAGAATTGAGCTGGGACACAGGTTACAGAGTGGAAGTGTAGTAGATCTACGAACTGGCATAAAGCCAACACCAATTATCATGACTGACCAAGGAATGGATTTGACTTCCTTAGCCACAGAATCTCGAAAATTTTCTGGGTCTGTTGAAGGAAGCCCCATTCGTCAATCCACAACTATTCAGCCCTTAATAATGAACCTGAATACACAGGAGCAGCTGCATGTTGTGACACCAATAGCTACAACTGTCAGTGTTACTGTAGCTGCATCTATGTTCATGTCTCAGCCTAAGCACCCTGTGCTCTATTGTGATCCTCTTGAAAACAGAGTTGATTTGGGCAAAGATATGGGAACAGTAGTTTGCCTGGCACCAAACAAGCCACCACAAATTGATCCATCTATACCAAAGATTGATGCTAAGCTGGAAGACCTGAGTATCCAGCAAGAGCAGTTACTTAAACAGCAGCAGAAGCTTCAACAACAACAACAACTTCTTGAGCAGCAGCTTCAGCAACATCATCAACTTCAACAACAACAAGCTGCCTCTTTTGCTCAGTTGAACTTATCTAGCCAACTACCTCTAATCAAAAAGGATATGCTTGTCACTCAGACAAGCACTGCCACAGAGGTTAATGTCATCTCACCGGCTATGACATCTGAGGTTTATAGTGTTGGAGGTTCGCTTGAGTTAAGAGGAAAGCCATCAGAGACAGGAATCATGAATCTAACAAACGTCAAGCCTCATGTGATGATGGTCCAGATAGATGGCGCTGCACAAGGAGCTACTATCACACAACTTATCAAATCAGAGGAAGGCCAGGATGCGATGAATTTAACTGGGCAAATAAAATCAGAAAATCAAGTGACTTGCTGTGACATGGTTTATAACCTACCCTTTGGTGGCAGCTGTGTGGGTGGTCCATTCTCCCAGAAACCAGTCACAGATGAGACTTCTAAGCTATCATCAAGAACACCCTCCACATTACCACAGCTCTATCAACAACTTGATTTACGGCAAGATGGACATACATACCAAGATTACGCAATTAAATCATACACATTGCCTCTCCCTGGACGGCTTCAACCATCAATGTCTGAAACCAACCTTGCAGAGGCAGGGTTGTCATCATATTCAGCCAAGTTTGATCCCCCTTTTCATGGCTCTGGAGAATTATTCACAGACACAGTAAAGGATGGCTATGATGGAGGGTACCTTGGAATGGGACTTCAATATGGCTCCTACACAGATCTTCGTCAGGATGATGTTGCTGATCTACCAATTAGAAGGTACAGCTCCTTGACCAATATGAGCTCAGATTATGGATATTTCTCAGGTGATTTTGCAGAGTCTAATCTTGCCCAGTACAGTGCCACAACTGCTAGGGAGATAAGTCGCATGTGCGCAGCTCTTAACTCCATAGATAGATATAGTAGTAACCCTGACATATTACAGTTGGGCACCGAAAGAAGCAGTGGTCCGCCTAGTAGAATGAATCTGCACCAAAGTCCCAGATTTGGTTTCAAGTACAGCTCAGATGGAAAGCCTCTTTCCCATAGTCAAGCTCTAACTGATCTCATAAATGCAAGACAAGCCAGTCTTCGAGCTATGTATCCATCAGCTATTAGATCAGCTGATGGGATGATCTATTCAACTATAAACACACCAATTGCATCTACAGTTCCAATTACAACCCAGCCAGCTTCTATGCTACGTCCTTTATTAAGAGGGGTATACAGACCTTACCCTACACCAAATATGACACCAGTACCATTGGCAAGCCTAACTAGATCGCCACTAGCTCCAATGACTGGGCAGACACTTTTCCAATGTCCTACACCTAATCCTCTCCCTCTTACAACATCTATAAAAGTACCTGAGTCTATCACAACAGTTCAAGATACTCCATTGTACCTTGGTAATTCTCCAGTAAGCTTAACAGTAGCTGGAACTGTTACACAACCAATTCAGTCCTCTTCTGTACCTGCTGGTTCTGTCATATCAGCACCTATTTCAACACCAGTAGCCGTGGCAATGAGCCAACCTGAGATCCAGTTGCAACCAATGAATCTATCTCAGCCCTACCTTCAGGCCAAGCCCACTGCCCAGCCTCTATTACATCACCAACTACCACAATCTAAATCGTCTGCTCAACCTTATCCTCCAGTGCAGGGTCATCCTATTCCTCCCAAAACACAGCCACCCCCATCATCTCAAGGAGGTAGACCTACTGCTACTGCTATCAGAAATCTTGCTCCAACTCAGGAAAAAGAAACAGAGGAAAGACTGCATCAACAGCAGGAACAACTTTTGCAAATTGAGAGAGAGAGAGTGGAGCTGGAAAAATTGCGACAGCAAAGGCTTCAGGAAGAGCTTGAGCGGGAGCGTTCAGAGTTGCAGAGGCATAGAGAAAAAGAGCAGATACTTGTACAGCGAGAGATTCAGGAATTGCAGACTATAAAGCAACAAGTTTTGCAGCAGCAGCAAACTGAGAGAGAAAGCCAGTTGGTCCTGCAGAGAGAGCAACTAGCTCAACAAAAACAGCAGCTTGACCAGATACAGTCTTTGCAACAACAGTTACAGCAGCAGCTTGAGGAACAAAAGAGACAGAAGACAGCAACAGCTGTTGCTGCAGCCAGTTCAAATACTCAAATCCTGAGTGATCAAGCTGGCAGAATGATTCAGTCACAGGAATTGGCCTCAGATATGTTGTATAATGATGTCCAGGTTTTCTTAAGATCACTACCAAACTCTACATCAGAGATATGCTTGAGAAATAGTGAAGATCAGCCAGCAATCTGGTCCATGCGTAAACAAAGATCTATGCCTCGACTGCAAGATGGAAATGAGGGAGAAGTGACAATGTTCCCCCAAAGACGTGTAGACTGCAGTGTGCAAACAGATGATGAAGATGGAGAGGAGAGGTATCTGGTATCAAGAAGACGACGGACTAAACGCAGTGTGGACTGCAGTGTTCAGACAGATGATGACGAAGACAAGGCAGAGTGGGAGCAGCCAGTTAGACGCAGACGTTCCCGTTACTCAAGACATTCTGCTGAATCTGGTGTAGACCACAAATCCGAAGCATCTCCATTAACCACTTCAACTGCTAAGACAGCATCCTCCAGCATTGCCATCCAGACCATTCAAGATTGTTCTTGCCAAACAGAGACAGAGCAGCTGGTTAGAGTATCCCCGAGCATACATGTCACCATCCCAGACCCCAACAAGGTTGAAATTGTCCACTATATTTCTGGTCCTGAGAGAACACAGAAGGGTCAAAGCTTAGCTTGCCAAACTGACCCTGAGACTCAGTCTCAAAGCATAGTTATTCCACAGATAAGCATTGCTACCACTGTCAGTCCCACCGGTATCCAGTTAGTTGGTTCAGCTGATTCACTCTCCCCAGGTCAACAGAGTTCTGGGAAGTTTGGGAGGCGGAGGCCTGATCCTTTGGAGTTCGGTTACCAGCAGCATCACCTGCATAATGAGTCTCTGTCCAGCTTGATCCGGCAACAACCTAAATCTCCACAGGTGCTGTATTCCCCTGTTTCTCCTCTTTCTTCTCCACAACGCATCATAGAAACATCATTCTCTTCTAGCGAGAGGCTGAATAAAGCACATGTCACCCCACAGCAGAAGTCCTGTATTGCCGAGCCATCACAGAGACATCAGGCCCTTCCCCGCCCCATGAAGAATATTCAGAGATCTCTGTCAGACCCTAAGCCTCTCAGTCCTACTACAGATGAAAATACCAAGGCTAGGATTTCACTTTATCAACAGCAAGCCCTTCAGAGTCAGGTATGGTTCATTTAGTATCTCTTTGATTGCAAACTTGCACTTGCCTTGTATAAGGGACGATATGAACTTGTGAAAAATTATAACAGTCTCACTCAGGTGGTGGTGTTTCTGCTGTTTACATATATTATATATAAGGAAAATGTAATTATTGAAGTGGTCTTGACCATGAGGTTGCAGTGTGATATTAATTATTATGTCTATGTCTGCAAGCCTGAGTTGCCAAAAAATGGCAATTGCTTTGCTGGTGTCATTTTGTTTCAATGTTGGTTGTCGTTGTTTGTTATGGTGTTGTTATTAGTTTTCTGCTAACAGTACAGTATGCAGTATTCATAAATTACATTAAAAATATGTTTTCACATGCACTTTTTTGCATTCTTGAGTGGAGTAAATTATCTTTCAATCAGTTTCTGGGGCCTTTTTTGCTTGCTTGTGCCACAGACCTCCTCTTTCTTTTAAAGAGAAACTCGTTATTATTACAGCAGCAATACAATGTATTGCCTTGCTGTATATATGGCCAAAAAGGCAAGATAATGTGTTTGGTCAGAATGCCATTGATTTCAATAAGAATCTTTATTAAAATGGGCAGGAATGTGTACTCTTACAGTTTTATATCACATTAAACCAGTAGTTTGAGCTATGCTTGTAGTTATGTGTAGTACTCTAATATATAACATTGTGTTGTCCTCTGTATTTCATGGTCCTGCTCTTTCACTCTTCATGGGCCCTGTGTCTTTGCAGCTGGCAGCCCTGCAGCAGAGCTCCCTCCTAAGGAAGGTGAAGAGGACCTTGCCAAGCCCTCCACCAGAGGATACACAACTGCCTATGCTCACCCCTAACCTATCCCACATACTTGTGCCCTCTCTGCCATCTCTGAAAGGGAGTTCTCGTTTAGCTGCAAAGGCCAGTCTACTTAAGGACTTGACCCATGAGCTGAAGGCTGTTGAGCAGGAATCTACAAAGCTACGTAAACAGCAGGCTGAGTTGGAGGAGGAGGAAAAGGAAATTGACGCCAAACTTAGATACCTGGAGTTGGGCATTACACAGCGAAAAGAAACATTGGCGAAGGATAGAGACAGGAGGGAGCTAACATACATGCGCTGCATGGGTGATTCGCGAGACTATATGTCAGACTCTGAGCTCAACAATCTTCGCCTGACAGCTGTGGCCTCATCCTTTGAGAGCAACGGGCTAATGACCAGACCTAGCACGGCACCACTCAGCCAGTTTACTTGTGAGCTGAACACTGCTGCCCAGTTTCCCCCCACATCATCTTTCATGTCGTACCAGTACCCCCAAAGTCACCCAGCGGCACCTACCCCACAGAGCACAGGTTTCAACCAACCTCCCTATCCGTCAGTCACCCAAGCTCAAGCTCTCCCCCAACCCACCCCTTTGCAGACTTATCCAACCCTATCTTATCAGGTCCATGGGACATTTCCTTCCCAAGTCTTCCCACAAAGCCAGCCTCCATATCCAACAGACACTTCAGTGCTACCTCCAGCACAGCCAAGTCAACCAGGGTTTCAGCCTACCCTACCACCTACTGGTCCACTCCCTTATCCAACCCACAGTACACCATACCCAAGCCAGGCACCCCCCTATCCGGTCAGTCAAGTAAGCAATTATCAGCCACAGACAGACACTCTCACTTTTCACCAAAAGCCACGACAGACATCCCTTGCTGACCTTGAACACAAGATGCCCACTAATTATGAGGTTATAAGTAATCCTACAGTTGTAGTAACTACCACTTCCCAAGATATCAGTTACAGCCAGTCTGGTTTGGGTTCATCTTATGGCCAATACAGCACTACTATGGCAAGCACTTATGGTCCCTACTCCTCTTCTGTTTCAAATACATATGGTGGGTCTTTAACAACCTCCGCAACCTCTGGTTATGGGCCATACACATCAATCTCATCCAGTAGTTATGGGCCGTACACAACAACTATTGCAAATACTTATGGATATACAGTAACTACAGCCAGTTCCTATGGGCAATATAATACAATTCCTACCAATACATATGGGCAGACAACACTATCTGACCATATACATTCAATGGAAAGCCCCTCTATGTACTCCAGTGAAGGCCTATATGGATCCTCCAACCTAGATCAGAATGTCCCAAGGAACTATGTCATGATCGATGACATATGTGAACTCACCAAAGAAGGCACTAGTTTAGACTCACATCGCAATGAGGGTCATGGACGATATGGGAGTGATGGACTTCACACTCGAGGGGGGAGCTCTTTTGGCAGACCAGAGGATGAACGTGATACAGATCTGTACGACCAGCATCATGGCAGGGGTAAGAGCACCTGCAGCTACCAAGCACAAGGGGCAAATACGCATGGCCGGGTAGTGGGAAGCAGTAGCATGGGTGGGGGATCATCATATTACTATGATGACAGCAGTCACTCAACACCTACATGGGCAGCCCAAAAGCACTCTTCAAAGAACCTGTGCCCTTCAGCCGTCATGTCCTCCAAGAGGAGCAAACATCGTAAACAAGGCATTGAGCAGAAGATGTCCAAGTTTTCCCCAATTGAGGAAGCTCATGATGTGGAGGCAGATCTGGCCTCTTACACCATGAGCCCCTCTACAACCAGTGGTTATGGCTCAGGTTCCCATTACCATAAACTTCAGGATGACATCTATGGGCTACGGAGTACTTACAGTCAACAACGGGGCTACTATAATGATGAACGTCTCTATGGCTATGGCAGGTCCCGTTCAACTGGCTATGGCATGGACAAAATCCCTCCCTGTGAGAGGGGCTACAGAAGCAGGTCATATGAACGGGACCGTGTAGACCGGTCATACCACAGCAACTATGGCCACAGTGTGCGCCCCACTTTGCAGTCTCAATATTCAGAAAAGGAGAACTCCCACCTCATGACAAAGCTTATGGGTGTTGGGAGGGCTTTCGGCTATCCATCAAATTCATATGGTTCAAGTCACTCTCTACCCGATGTGCAGGACCATATTCGAGACCTGCCCCGGACCCATGTCTACAAACCAGATGATATGTATATAATTGACGATATGCATTGTGCTGTTTCTGACAGCGAAGGTAATTGGGAGCTGAATGCCAGCGTTACTGCCCACTTTAAACATCCCCCACCCACCCAGAGAAAGAGAGTGAATAGCTGAAGTAAAGAAGTGAAAATCAAGTGCATGCCCATGTTTTGTCTTCAGGCAACATGCAGCTTTCAATAAAACTGACTCTCAATGTTGTGCTCAGTTCCAAAAACTGCATGAGTTGCTGTGTGGTCTCTTTATTTTTGCCCACTCTTGTTCTTTTCCAAGGTGTTTCATTTGTGTGTGATATTGAATGGTTTTGACATCCATTTGAGATAATTGTTTTATATGTTGTATATTGAGTTTATACATTGCATGCTTTTTCTTTAAGCCTGGCTATTTTTGTTCTTCTTTTTCTTTTGCATGGTCTCAGTGTGCAATCGTCTTTCACCATCAGACATCGAGATTGACTGTGATCTGCTTTTGGTTTCCAAAGCATACCATCTCGGTCAAGAGGAGACAGACTGGTTTGAGAAGCCCCGTGATGTTCGTGGTTCCCGCCACTATGGCAGCAGTGGTCATTCTGGGAGGCGAGGCCATGTCAAGCACACATACCATGATTACGATGAGCCACCAGAAGATCTTTGGCCACAAGATGATTATGGCCAAACCCGCCATGTTTCCTCTAGAGAGCAACGTCATCAAAGCAGTGGAAATTCTGGTAGGCACTCATCACGCCACTCAGATGAGCCTCGTTCCTCTCGATCATCACGTTCCTCAAAGGATCCATCCATGCGGCATGACTCCCGCTCCTTGTCTTCAGGGAGGAGGGGAGACTCTCGTTCTCAGGGATACCAATCCTCAGATTATTCCCGTGACACCTCAGGCCACCAACATAGCTCCCGCTCTGGAAAACAGTCCTCCCACCATCAAGGGTCCTCCAGTAGGAAGCAACAGGACCACCCCTCGTCATCCCGGCAACAAGGATCTCTTGGGCCTGGACAGAAGGGACAAGGTGGACCTTCGAGTTCAAGCAGGCAAGCTGTCTCCCAGCCACTTGTTGATGGGCAGCAAGGCCAGAGAGCACAGCTTCAACAGCAGGCACAGACATCAGCTACCAGGTCAGGGTCACAGATATCTGCCACAGGCACAGCGCAACCACAGTTAGTACAAGGCCAGCAACTGCAAGCTAAACCTGGCCAGACTGGTCCAATGGCTCGACAACCCGCCTCAGTAGCACAGACCTCCCCAGCTGCAGTAAGTAAATATTTTGAGACATACATAAAGTAATTTAATTAAATTGCCAGATATTTTCTTAAACATAGTGTCTCCTATTCAGCATGTTCCTGGGAAGTTTATAATCTTTAGACTTAATGAACATTATGGAATGCTTGCAGTAATATGTCACAGAATTTTAATTATTTTTCCTGTTCTTCTTAAATCTATGCTTAGTCAGATTGAGCCATATTAGTAAGTAGTGTAGCTTTTCAGAGTTTCAGGGTTCATTAAAGGATTAGTTAATTTACTCATCCTCAGGCCATTCAAGATGTAGGTGACTTTCTTCAGTAGCACACTATGGCCCAGATTTAATAACAGCTTGTGCCAGCGCAAACCCACTTTTGCCGTTAAAAAACTACTGTCAGGATTTACTAAAGAAACGCAGTGAAAAATTAGCGCTGAAAAGGCACAGTTATTTTTGCGGCTGACCTTATTGCATACACATTTGTAGGAGTTTCCCTTTCAGGCACAACATTTATGGGACAAGGTTATTTAAATGAATACTGCAAGGTGATTTACTAAGGTTTGTGCTCGTCAATGTACTAGTGTTTGCGCCATTATTTACCGCCCAAAAAAAGCACTTCTTAAAACAGACGCTACCTGCTAGATTGCGTTGGTCTGACTGCGTCTGTGTTCTTTAATTTGCGCGTCGTAAGTAGATCACACGCAGAACTTTCCACTCCCATCGGCGCCGCTTTGGAATTGCGCTCTCATGCTAATTTGACCTGTTTAGTAAATTTGCCCCTTAAGATGATGCCCCCTTTGATGATTCATAAATGCAGGTCAATAGGTGCTTTCTCTTTGAGAGTCAAAAAAGCAGATACAGGCAACACAAAATTAATCCCTGTGGCTCCTGATGATATATTCTTATGAAAGGTCTATATATGGTCTTATGGAGCGAAACAATCAGTCTGTGCAAGAAACTAAACATTATTTACAATATTATTACCTGTAATCCATAGCCTTGAGATCTCTCACATGATGTATATGCACAATAGCAAAATAGCATTGCAAAATAGCATCCCTTCTGACAACAGAGGCTGCCTACCTCTGATGTACTGTATGCGCAGAGGCAAAATCATGCATGGAATATATTGTTTACAAAAGAGAGGGAGGACGCATGTGCAGATCAAACGCCTTCATCAGCAGTTTAACACCAGCAAGGAAAGGAGTTTAAAAAAGGCTGGACAAAAATGGTTGATGATTCTGATGTAAAACAAGAAGAAGATTTTGCCCAGACCTACTTGTTCATACCTAAATATACCAATAAATAATTGAGAGAGATGAAGGAAGCAGTGGCAGCGCCTTAACCACAAGCCTTGGAGAGACAGAGGGCTCTTGAGATGTGGTGGTGCTCATGTTCTCAGTACCATGCGGTGACAGCAGAGCTAGAGAGCCTCTGTTGTCATGAGTCGTGCATTGAAATGCCATTTCACTATCATGCTTTCATCATGCGAGGACAAGCTTGAGCTCCAGACTCTAGTGAATGTGCACAGGACCATTTGCCTGAACCTGGATTACAGGTAATAATGTTTTAAATAATGTTCAGTTTCTTGCATCGTTTTGCTTCATAAGACTTCAACATGTCATCAGGAGCCATGGGGATTTAGTTTGAGTTGCCTGAATCTGCTTTTCTGACTCTCAAAGTGACGGCACCCGTTGACTTGCAATTTATGAATCGCCAAGGAAAATGGGTTCATATTTAGTGTTCTGGTAAAGAAAGAAAGTAAATTAACAGCAAATATTAATTTTGAGGGGAACTATTCTTTTAAGAGTAAAGCCATCAGAAGTAAGACTCAGATAACTGTGGCCAGATGAGATGAACCTTATTATTTTTTTTATCTGTTTTTCCTGCACCTGGTTTATTACAGGTCTTGCAAGGCAGCACTGTATTGATAGTGCTCAAATATTCTGGATAGGCCTTGTTCTTCTGGGCCTGTATTATAGAAACATCCTAACTTAGAATCCTATCCTGATTGTTTATCCTGTCTAATAACTTTTAAAATCTTAGGTCAAGAATACTGCATTATGTTTGTCAATGCTTCAGTGCAGCCAACTAAAAACAAGACACATGCTATGTGCATAACAACGTCAAAGAGCTAAAAGGCTTACCTGAAACTTTAAGACTATTCTGCTGCTGCCTTGCAAGCACTGGCAATTTTCACCCCCAGGAAGTGCAAATCCTATTTTTCTTCTAATGCCATTCTACTATTTACATTTGCATAGTTACATAATCTTTTGTCTATATGTTTCGAATGTATGCCTAACACATTTCTTGTATTCACCATCTCTGTTCTATACTCTGCTCTGTTACAAAACTCCCCTTTCTTTAGTGCCTGCTTAAGTTATAGATTGAAAGAGTGAGTTATAGTTTTCTTTTAAACAGCACTTTTAAAAGTTGGTTAAATCATAATATTGATTTTGTTTAATTTCACATTAAATATGAATGTATTCTTCTTTCAAAAAGAAAATATAATTACACCATATCAATTGAACTTTAAATTACAATATAAGCAGAAGTTTTAATATATGAAATGAATAGGTGTATTTTATGAACGTGTGTCTCTTGTCTCCACTAGACTAAACCAGAGCCGACCCCTGCCACTGCTATTGGAGCTAAAGCAGTCCCCGGCCAGCCTGCCAAAATAGCTCAACCTCCACTTACCGGGATAGGTAATTGTGCTAAAAAAAACATGGCCTAGATTCACTTAAATCTCAATCAAAGGACAGCATTTTTTCATATGCATACCATGGTTGCCTTTTATTTATTTACTGTGGATTCAGTGTGTGGTATTTGTACCAAATGTTAGCCGTGCTGCTCAGTGCTCTTACTAAATACCAGGGATATACAAGTATGATGCATTTAATATATCAGTGAGAAAGAACCTATAGGTAACAATAATGTAAATATCTAGTTAATTCATGACACTCTAGATGTCTCAGGCTGATCGGTCCTTTACATGCAATCTGATAGCAATCACATAAATTACTAGACGACGCAAGCTGACCGGCCTCTGCTGATTCGGCAGTCAAGGAGCTTTCTTGCTCAGCGTGTGAATGGTGTTTGCTGTAAGCTGGTTCCCCTGAACCCCTCCGCCTCCCCAGCTCCACCTCCCCAGCTCCACCTCCCCAACTCCACCTCCCCAGCTCCCCCTCCCCAACTCCACCTCCCCAGCTCCCCCGGCCCAGCTCCCCCTCCCCAGCTCCCCCTCCCCAGCTCCCCCGGCCCAGCTCCACCTGCCCAGCTCCACCTCCCCAGCTCCCCCGGCCCAGCTCCACCTGCCCAGCTCCACCTCCCCAGCTCCCCCGGCCCAGCTCCACCTGCCCAGCTCCACCTCCCCAGCTCCACCTCCCCAGCTCCACCTCCCCAGCTCCCCCGGCCCAGCTCCCCCTCCCCAGCTCCACCTGTCTAGATCTGCTACAGGAGTTATGTCTGTCTATTCATGCAGCTGCAGCATTTCTTACCTGCAAGTCCGGCCAAAAATAACACTGTGCCTGCCACTGATATACATTCGGCCTTCGTGGGGAAAAACAAATGTTACACCCAGGGTTTGAAATTAATACCCACCAACCCGCCTAATGCGGGTCAAAATCAACTGTTGTGATAACGCTGTCAAATCACTTGGCATGTTACTTATAATGTTTATTCACAGACACATTTATATATCTTATACACACACACACGCACATATATATATATATATATATATATTCAAGCTGTGACGTAGCTAATCTGGTTAATTTCTTTTCTTTTTTCTTTTCTTTTTTTGGCTAGTAGAGGTTCTGAATGGCCGGTAACTTAAAAATGTAGTAGTCAAATTGGCCAGTGAGTGAAAACACTTCATTTCAAACCCTGGTTACACCAAATAAATTAGTGAAGAATTAGTGTATACTTTTGATCTGTAAATATCGGCAGGACAGCCATGTAACGACAGTATATACTTCAAAGAAAATATACTGTATACTATAATGATGAGTCATCATACATGAAACTCTTCATATTTAGTAAGAGCAATAAAAAGCATGGGTGCATGAAAGGAAACGTGTCCCGAAATAAAGAGACAGCAATTTGTGGAAAAATGTCATTTTTTAAATGGCGATATTTCACGTCATGCCAATGAGAATCCGCTTCTGGTGGCAGAGATTTTCTATACACTAATTTCAAGCTGGGTTCAAGTTTTTGGTGAACTTGACATTTTTTTAATTTGGCAGTGGCATCTTTGTGAGGGGTGCTTTTGATACACAACGAACAAGGCAATAATTCAAGCGGTGTCTACTCAACCACTTCTTTATAATGCCACTGTTCAAGGGAGATAAAGTGCTGTACATGTGCTCTGGACTGTGTCTTGAGGATTCATGAGTGTCTGATCATTACATTTTCTTGGATTACTATTTTTCCACCCATATCCGTATGAAGTGGGATATATGTGTCTGTTGACGATGTTCCCGTGATTCTCTAGGCTCCAAGGCTCCTCTAAGGCCCGGTGGGATCGGCAGTGCCGCCGCGGGTCAGACGGGTCCGATGGGTGTAGATGGAGACGGCCTTATGTCTAAAATTCTGCCAGGAGGAGCTGCAGAACAGGCTGGGAAATTAGGAGAAGGTGAGCAGAGTTTCCAAGATGGAACTACTTTTAGTCCGTTACTATTAAAGCATTAGTTCACTTCACAATTATAATTTCCTGATAATTTACTCTCCCCCACGTCATCCAAAATGTTCATGTGTTTCTTTCTTCAGTGGGAAAGAAATGAAGGTTTTTGAGGAAAACATTCCAGGATGTTTCTCCATATAGTGTCTTCAATGGGGTCCAACGGGTCGAAGGTCCAGATGTGAGTTTCAGTGCAGCTTCAGAGTCTCGACACGATCCAGCCGAGGAATAAGAGTCTGATCTAGACAAACCAGCGGACATTTATAACAAAATACACATTTATATACTTTTATCCACTAATGGTGGTCTTGCACGAGCTGTGATGCGACACACATTACGCAATCAGGGTGAAAGGTCAAGCGTGACTTAGGAGGAAGAACAGACACAGTGTTTACAAAGCGAATGTGCAAAGACTGAGCCAAACGCCATTTACGTGAAAGGTCACGCGTGTTCCGGTTCAGAAATGTAGTGTAGGACGAAAATGTCTCATCTCATTTTCTCCTCGAAATTGTTGTTTCACCTTTTATTTACTTTTTTTTTTTTTGTGTAAATGGCGTTTGACTTAGTAACGCTTGACCTTTCAACCTGATTACATAATGTGTGTCGCATCACAGCTAGAGCAAGACCCGCATTTGTGGTTAAAAAGTATATAAATGTTTATTTTGTTATAAATGTCGGCTGGTTTGTCTAGATCAGACTCTTATTCCTCGGCTGGATCGTGTCGAGACTCTGAAGCTGCACTGAAACTCACATCTGGACCTTCGACCCGTTGGACCCCATTGAAGACACTATATGGAGAAACACCTGGAGTGTGTTCCTCAAAAACCTTCATTTCTTTTCCACTGAAGAAAGAAAGACATGAACATCGTGGATAGCGTGTGGAAGAGTAAATTATCAGGAAATTTTAATTCTGAAGTGAACTACTCCTTTAAAGGCCTAGTTTAAGTAATGCATGGGCCAGTCAATGAGTATTATTAATCAATGTTTTTTCTGAAATATTTTTCATTTGCAAAAAGGCATGTAATTAATTGTAGAATACTTTTTATAACCAATATGAATCTCTTGGTTTTCTCCTTTTATTTTCACTTTTTTCTGTGACTGGCACAGCCATCTCTGGGTTTGGCAAGAAGTTCTCCTCCTTGTGGTGAGGAAGTACAATTAAAGGTGGGTGCAATTACTTTAGTGGTCAGATTATAGAATAACGGTCCGTCATTAATAAGCAACTCTGCAGAAAGTAATGCAGCACAAATGAGAAGAACTAGATTAACACTTCAGCTAACTCATTTGGAAACAAGCTTAACTAATCAGTAAGAGATATCAAATTTAGAAATGAGATAGTGCCATATTAGGTAATCAATAATGTTTACAGAATGTGATTAGCTTCATATAATAACTATAAACTATGACAAATTATAAAGAATTATCAATTACAGTGGGGTGAGAGGTTGAACAGTTGACTGAATACAGTGCATTATAATAAGGTGGCATATTTTTATCTTTACAGTGATTATTTTTTATTTTTTTCTGTGTTATTTCAGGGTGTCTACAATGACAGAGGACATTTTTGCACTGGAAAAACCTATGAAGTTTCGCTATAATGTTTTAATTTAAAGAGAAGACAACACAAGAAAGTGAGAGGGAGAGAAGCTATCTGGTCGTTCTGGTAAGGAAAATAAATTATGATAAGTATAAGACAAAACTTCATGCATATTATATTAGGCCTGTGTGGTATCATGTATGGAATAAAAAAAGGACAAATGTTTTTGAAACAAAAAAGCTTGTTGAATTGCACTACTTGAAAAAATATGCATTGCATTAACCCTGCTTGCATTTTAATGGGCTGAAATTTATTCACAATATATTAATATATTTCTCTCGGTTGTTTAGTTTTCTTAGTTTATTAATGAAAACGTGTGTAAAATTTTTTTAATTGAAATATTCACAGCTTAAATATACAATCATGTTGAATTTCAAACAATTAAAATGCAAGCAGGGTTAATGCAATGCATATTTTTTTCAAGTAGTGCAATTCAACAAGCTTTTTTGTCATTTTTTTACTTCCATAATCATGTTCGTTACTGTTAGAAATAGTTGGTAATATTGCAACGTTTTGTAAAAAACATTTTGTAGAATAGAATTTGTTCTTGTTTTTTTGTTTTTGTTTTTTTTAAGCCAACCAGGACTGGAATCACAGGACTCTACCAACTCAAGGTCATAATTCAATGGAGACAACACTCTTCGCTCTGAAAGCCTGTAAGTATTTTTAAAATGTGAAGTTTTGAAAGGACATAGTCTTAATCCAGGGGTTGGAAAGATGGATTGGTGACAATGGGGAGTGGTTTGATTGATAGAGAAGCGTTGGGTCGAGCATCAGCTGGAAAGGCCGATTCAGACAGCAACATAGTGTCGGCCCAGATCCGGCCCACATCTGGTACACATGTGTACACATGCTCATAGCCGCGTTTCCACTGTCGGGCCAAAAGCGGGCGTGCTAGTGCGTGCCAGGGCCAGTCGCGTTTCCACTGTCACTCCCAGGCTTGATCGGGCCTCGTCGGGGCTCCTCGGGGCCAACGGCCAGGGTTTCTGGACCGCCGAACACCTTGGTCCACAGCGGGCCAGCTCGGGCTAGAGGAGTGGTTACGAACAGGTTTACCCGAGTCTGGAGACTTTTTTTTTACTCTAAAACTTAGCTAACTACTGTAGCCTACTGGGAAAGCTCATCAGGTCGTATTTTTGGTGGCATATTTGTAGAAATTATAATTCTATGTAAATATGTCCTGTATCTACCAAATAAACAGAAACAGCCTCGAAGGAATAAGTCTGTCCTCTTTCTTTTGTGAAATAGCCTAGACCTAACGGTATACCACTTTATTTCTATGTGACTAATGTCCAATTTTGACACAAATTAATTCATTATGATCAATGTGTCACTTTTTATTGTAAACCTGTGGTAAAACATCGATGCTTGGGTTTTAAATATTCAAGTAAACAACAAAAATGGCAGCAAACGGTCACTTTTATCATGTTCGTTTTTCGATCTCGCTGTTTCCAGCGATTTCTTTCTGATTAGTTTTCTGATAAAACTTCCATTTGTTGGTGAAATGATGGGTGTGTGTGACGCTGTTCCAGAGAGGCGTGTTACGGGTGGGTTTTAGTGAAGCGCTGCAGAGACAGTGGAAACGCGGAAGATTTTGGGTCCGGTGTTCCAGACCCGAGGCTATTAACCCCGCCCGCCCGTTTAAAGCCCGCTCGCACTGGCCCGACAGTGGAAACAGCAGGTTTTGGGCCCGGTGTTCCAGACCCGAGGCTATTAGCCCCGCCCGCCCGTTTAAAGCCTGCTCGCACCGGCCCGACAGTGGAAACAGCAGGTTTTGGGCCCGGTGTTCCAGACCCGAGGCTATTAGCCCCGCCCGCCCGTTTAAAGCCTGCTCGCACCAGCCCGACAGTGGAAACAGCAGATTTTGGGCCCGGTGTTCCAGACCCGAGGCTATTAGCCCCGCCCGCCCGTTTAAAGCCTGCTCGCACTGGCCCGACAGTGGAAACACAGCAGATTTTGGGCTTGGTACTCCAGACCCGAGGCTATTAGCCCCGCCCGCCCGTTTAAAGCCTGCTCGCACTGGCCCGACAGTGGAAACACAGCAGATTTTGGGCTTAGTACTCCATACCCGAGGCTATTAGCCCCGCCCGTCCGTTTAAAGCCCAATCGCACTGGCCCGACAGTGGAAACACAGCAGATTTTGGGCCCGGTGTTCCAGACCCGAGGCTATTAGCCCTGCCCTGCCCGTTTAAAGCCCGCTCGCACTGGCCCAACAGTGGAAACACAGCAGATTTTGGGCTTGGTACTCCAGACCCGAGGCTATTAGCCCCGCCCGCCCGTTTAAAGCCCAATCGCACTGGCCCGACAGTGGAAACACAGCAGATTTTGGGCTTGGTACTCCAGACCCGAGGCTATTAGCCTCGCCCGCCCGTTTAAAGCCTGCTCGCACCGGCCCGACAGTGGAAACGCAGCAGATTTTGGGCCCGGTGTTCCAGACCCGAGGCTATTAGCCCTGCCCGCCCGTTTAAAGCCTGCTCGCACTGGCCCGACAGTGGAAACGCAGCAGATTTTGGGCCCGGTGTTCCAGACCCGAGGCTATTAGCCCTGCCCGCCCGTTTAAAGCCTGCTCGCACTGGCCCGACAGTGGAAACGCAGCAGATTTTGGGCCCGGTGTTCCAGACCCGAGGCTATTAGCCCTGCCCGCCCGTTTAAAGCCCGCTCGCACCGGCCCGACAGTGGAAACGCAGCAGATTTTGGGCCCGGTGTTCCAGACCCGAGGCTATTAGCCCCGCCCGTCCTTTTAAAGCCCGCTCGCGCTGGCCCGACAGTGGAAACACAGCAGATTTTGGGCTTGGTACTCCAGACCCGAGGCTATTAGCCCCGCCCGCCCGTTTAAAGCCTGCTCGCACTGGCCCGACAGTGGAAACACAGCAGATTTTGGGCTTGGTACTCCATACCCGAGGCTATTAGCCCCGCCCGCCCGTTTAAAGCCCAATCGCACTGGCCCGACAGTGGAAACACAGCAGATTTTGGGCCCGGTGTTCCAGACCCGAGGCTATTAGCCCTGCCCGCCCGTTTAAAGCCCGCTCGCACTGGCCCGACAGTGAAAACACAGCAGATTTTGGGCTTGGTACTCCATACCCGAGGCTATTAGCCCCGCCCGCCCGTTTAAAGCCCGCTCGCACTGGCCCGACAGTGGAAACACAGCAGATTTTGGGCTTGGTACTCCAGACCCGAGGCTATTAGCCCCGCCCGCCCGTTTAAAGCCTGCTCGCACCGGCCCGACAGTGGAAACGCAGCAGATTTTGGGCCCGGTATTCCAGACCCGAGGCTATTAGCCCTGCCCGCCCGTTTAAAGCCTGCTCGCACTGGCCCGACAGTGGAAACACAGCAGATTTTGGGCTTGGTACTCCATACCCGAGGCTATTAGCCCCGCCCGCCCGTTTAAAGCCTGCTCGCACTGGCCCGAAAGTGTAAACGCAGCAGATTTTGGGCCCGGTACTCCAGACCCGAGGCTATTAGCCCCGCCCGCCCGTTTAAAGCCTGCTCGCACTGGCCGACAGTGGAAACACAGCAGATTTTGGGCTTGGTACTCCAGACCCGAGGCTATTAGCCCCGCCCGCCCGTTTAAAGCCCAATCGCACTGGCCCGACAGTGGAAACACAGCAGATTTTGGGCCCGGTGTTCCAGACCCGAGGCTATTAGCCCTGCCCGCCCGTTTAAAGCCTGCTCGCACTGGCCCGACAGTGGAAACACAGCAGATTTTTGGCTTGGTACTCCAGACCCGAGGCTATTAGCCCCGCCCGCCCGTTTAAAGCCCGCTCGCACTGGCCCGACAGTGGAAACACAGCAGATTTTGGGCTTGGTACTCCAGACCCGAGGCTATTAGCCCCGCCCGCCCGTTTAAAGCCTGCTCGCACTGGCCCGACAGTGGAAACACAGCAGATTTTGGGCTTAGTACTCCATACCCGAGGCTATTAGCCCCGCCCGTCCGTTTAAAGCCCAATCGCACTGGCCCGACAGTGGAAACACAGCAGATTTTGGGCCCGGTGTTCCAGACCCGAGGCTATTAGCCCTGCCCGCCCATTTAAAGCCTGCTCGCACTGGCCCGACAGTGGAAACACAGCAGATTTTGGGCTTGGTACTCCAGACCCGAGGCTATTAGCCCCGCCCACCCGTTTAAAGCCCGCTCGCACTGGCCCGACAGTGGAAACACAGCAGATTTTGGGCTTGGTACTCCAGACCCGAGGCTATTAGCCCCGCCCGCCCGTTTAAAGCCCGCTCGCACTGGCCCGACAGTGAAAACACAGCAGATTTTGGGCTTGGTTTTCCATACCCGAGGCTTTTAGCCCCGCCCGCCCGTTTAAAGCCCGCTTGCACTGGCCCGACAGTGGAAACACAGCAGATTTTGGGCTTGGTACTCCAGACCCGAGGCTATTAGCCTCGCCCGCCCGTTTAAAGCCTGCTCGCACCGGCCCGACAGTGGAAACGCAGCAGATTTTGGGCCCGGTGTTCCAGACCCGAGGCTATTAGCCCTGCCCGCCCGTTTAAAGCCTGCTCGCACTGGCCCGACAGTGGAAACACAGCAGATTTTGGGCTTGGTACTCCATACCCGAGGCTATTAGCCCCGCCCGCCCGTTTAAAGCCCTGCTCGCACCGGCCCGACAGTGGAAACACAGCAGATTTTGGGCCCGGTGTTCCATACCCGAGGCTATTAGCCCCGCCCGCCCGTTTAAAGCCCGCTCGCACTGGCCCGACAGTGGAAACACAGCAGATTTTGGGCTTGGTACTCCAGACCCGAGGCTATTAGCCCCGCCCACCCGTTTAAAGCCTGCTCGCACCGGCCCGACAGTGGAAACGCAGCAGATTTTGGGCCCGGTGTTCCAGACCCGAGGCTATTAGCCCTGCCCGCCCGTTTAAAGCCCGCTCGTACTGGCCCGACAGTGGAAACACAGCAGATTTTGGGCTTGGTACTCCAGACCCGAGGCTATTAGCCCCACCCGCCCGTTTAAAGCCTGCTCGCACTGGCCCGACAGTGGAAACACAGCAGATTTTGGACTTGGTACTCCATACCCGAGGCTATTAGCCCCGCCCGTCCGTTTAAAGCCCAATCGCACTGGCCCGACAGTGGAAACACAGCAGATTTTGGGCTTGGTACTCCAGACCCGAGGCTATTAGCCCCGCCCGCCCGTTTAAAGCCTGCTCGCACCAGCCCGACAGTGGAAACGCAGCAGATTTTGGGCCCGGTGTTCCAGACCCGAGGCTATTAGCCCTGCCCGCCCGTTTAAAGCCCACTCGCACTGGCCCGACAGTGGAAACACAGCAGATTTTGGGCCCGGTACTCCAGACCCGAGGCTATTAGCCCTGCCCGCCCGTTTAAAGCCTGCTCGCACTGGCCCGACAGTGGAAACACAGCAGATTTTGGGCTTGGTACTCCATACCCGAGGCTATTAGCCCCGCCCGTCCGTTTAAAGCCCAATCGCACTGGCCCGACAGTGGAAACACAGCAGATTTTGGGCTTGGTACTCCAGACCCGAGGCTATTAGCCCCGCCCGCCCGTTTAAAGCCCGCTCGCACTGGCCCGACAGTGTAAACGCAGCAGATTTTGGGCCCGGTACTCCAGACCCGAGGCTATTAGCCCCGCCCGCCCGTTTAAAGCCCAATCGCACTGGCCCGACAGTGGAAACACAGCAGATTTTGGGCTTGGTACTCCAGACCCGAGGCTATTAGCCCCGCCCGCCCGTTTAAAGCCTGCTCGCACTGGCCCGAAAGTGTAAACGCAGCAGATTTTGGGCCCGGTACTCCAGACCCGAGGCTATTAGCCCCGCCCGCCCGTTTAAAGCCTGCTCGCACTGGCCGACAGTGGAAACACAGCAGATTTTGGGCTTGGTACTCCAGACCCGAGGCTATTAGCCCCGCCCGCCCGTTTAAAGCCTGCTCGCACCGGCCCGACAGTGGAAACGCAGCAGATTTTGGGCCCGGTGTTCCATACCCGAGGCTATTAGCCCCGCCCGTCCGTTTAAAGCCCAATCGCACTGGCCCGACAGTGGAAACACAGCAGATTTTGGGCCCGGTGTTCCAGACCCGAGGCTATTAGCCCTGCCCGCCCGTTTAAAGCCTGCTCGCACTGGCCCGACAGTGGAAACACAGCAGATTTTTGGCTTGGTACTCCAGACCCGAGGCTATTAGCCCCGCCCGCCCGTTTAAAGCCCGCTCGCACTGGCCCGACAGTGGAAACACAGCAGATTTTGGGCTTGGTACTCCAGACCCGAGGCTATTAGCCCCGCCCGCCCGTTTAAAGCCTGCTCGCACTGGCCCGACAGTGGAAACACAGCAGATTTTGGGCTTAGTACTCCATACCCGAGGCTATTAGCCCCGCCCGTCCGTTTAAAGCCCAATCGCACTGGCCCGACAGTGGAAACACAGCAGATTTTGGGCCCGGTGTTCCAGACCCGAGGCTATTAGCCCTGCCCGCCCATTTAAAGCCTGCTCGCACTGGCCCGACAGTGGAAACACAGCAGATTTTGGGCTTGGTACTCCAGACCCGAGGCTATTAGCCCCGCCCACCCGTTTAAAGCCCGCTCGCACTGGCCCGACAGTGGAAACACAGCAGATTTTGGGCTTGGTACTCCAGACCCGAGGCTATTAGCCCCGCCCGCCCGTTTAAAGCCCGCTCGCACTGGCCCGACAGTGAAAACACAGCAGATTTTGGGCTTGGTTTTCCATACCCGAGGCTTTTAGCCCCGCCCGCCCGTTTAAAGCCCGCTTGCACTGGCCCGACAGTGGAAACACAGCAGATTTTGGGCTTGGTACTCCAGACCCGAGGCTATTAGCCTCGCCCGCCCGTTTAAAGCCTGCTCGCACCGGCCCGACAGTGGAAACGCAGCAGATTTTGGGCCCGGTGTTCCAGACCCGAGGCTATTAGCCCTGCCCGCCCGTTTAAAGCCTGCTCGCACTGGCCCGACAGTGGAAACACAGCAGATTTTGGGCTTGGTACTCCATACCCGAGGCTATTAGCCCCGCCCGCCCGTTTAAAGCCCTGCTCGCACCGGCCCGACAGTGGAAACACAGCAGATTTTGGGCCCGGTGTTCCATACCCGAGGCTATTAGCCCCGCCCGCCCGTTTAAAGCCCGCTCGCACTGGCCCGACAGTGGAAACACAGCAGATTTTGGGCTTGGTACTCCAGACCCGAGGCTATTAGCCCCGCCCACCCGTTTAAAGCCTGCTCGCACCGGCCCGACAGTGGAAACGCAGCAGATTTTGGGCCCGGTGTTCCAGACCCGAGGCTATTAGCCCTGCCCGCCCGTTTAAAGCCCGCTCGTACTGGCCCGACAGTGGAAACACAGCAGATTTTGGGCTTGGTACTCCAGACCCGAGGCTATTAGCCCCACCCGCCCGTTTAAAGCCTGCTCGCACTGGCCCGACAGTGGAAACACAGCAGATTTTGGACTTGGTACTCCATACCCGAGGCTATTAGCCCCGCCCGTCCGTTTAAAGCCCAATCGCACTGGCCCGACAGTGGAAACACAGCAGATTTTGGGCCCGGTGTTCCAGACCCGAGGCTATTAGCCCCGCCCGCCCGTTTAAAGCCTGCTCGCACCAGCCCGACAGTGGAAACGCAGCAGATTTTGGGCCCGGTGTTCCAGACCCGAGGCTATTAGCCCTGCCCGCCCGTTTAAAGCCCGCTCGCACTGGCCCGACAGTGGAAACACAGCAGATTTTGGGCCCGGTACTCCAGACCCGAGGCTATTAGCCCTGCCCGCCCGTTTAAAGCCTGCTCGCACTGGCCCGACAGTGGAAACACAGCAGATTTTGGGCTTGGTACTCCATACCCGAGGCTATTAGCCCCGCCCGTCCGTTTAAAGCCCAATCGCACTGGCCCGACAGTGGAAACACAGCAGATTTTGGGCTTGGTACTCCAGACCCGAGGCTATTAGCCCCGCCCGCCCGTTTAAAGCCCGCTCGCACTGGCCCGACAGTGGAAACACAGCAGATTTTGGGCCCGGTACTCCAGACCCGAGGCTATTAGCCCTGCCCGCCCGTTTAAAGCCTGCTCGCACTGGCCCGACAGTGGAAACACAGCAGATTTTGGGCTTGGTACTCCATACCCGAGGCTATTAGCCCCGCCCGCCCGTTTAAAGCCTGCTCGCACCGGCCCGACAGTGGAAACACAGCAGATTTTGGGCCCGGTGTTCCATACCCGAGGCTATTAGCCCCGCCCGCCCGTTTAAAGCCCGCTCGCACTGGCCCGACAGTGGAAACACAGCAGATTTTGGGCTTGGTACTCCAGACCCGAGGCTATTAGCCCCGCCCGCCCGTTTAAAGCCTGCTCGCACCGGCCCGACAGTGGAAACGCAGCAGATTTTGGGCCCGGTGTTCCAGACCCGAGGCTATTAGCCCTGCCCGCCCGTTTAAAGCACGCTCGTACTGGCCCGACAGTGGAAACACAGCAGATTTTGGGCTTGGTACTCCAGACCCGAGGCTATTAGCCCCGCCCGCCCGTTTAAAGCCTGCTCGCACTGGCCCGACAGTGGAAACGCAGCAGATTTTGGGCCCGGTACTCCAGACCCGAGGCTATTAGCCGCGCCCGTTTAAAGGCCGCTCGCACTGGCCCGACAGTGGAAACACAGCAGATTTTGGGCTTGGTACTCCATACCCGAGGCTATTAGCCCCGCCCGCCCGTTTAAAGCCCGCTCGCACTGGCCCAACAGTGGAAACACAGCAGATTTTGGGCTTGATACTCCAGACCCGAGGCTATTAGCCTCGCCCGCCCGTTTAAAGCCTGCTCGCACCGGCCCGACAGTGGAAACGCAGCAGATTTTGGGCCCGGTGTTCCAGACCCGAGGCTATTAGCCCTGCCCGCCCGTTTAAAGCCTGCTCGCACTGGCCCGACAGTGGAAACGCAGCAGATTTTGGGCCCGGTGTTCCAGACCCGAGGCTATTAGCCCTGCCCGCCCGTTTAAAGCCCGCTCGCACCGGCCCGACAGTGGAAACGCAGCAGATTTTGGGCCCGGTGTTCCAGACCCGAGGCTATTAGCCCTGCCCGCCCGTTTAAAGCCCGCTCGCACTGGCCCGACAGTGGAAACGCAGCAGATTTTGGGCTTGGTACTCCAGACCCGAGGCTATTAGCCCCGCCCGCCCGTTTAAAGCCTGCTCGCACCGGCCCGACAGTGGAAACGCAGCAGATTTTGGGCCCGGTATTCCAGACCCGAGGCTATTAGCCCCGCCCGCCCGTTTAAAGCCTGCTCGCACTGGCCCGACAGTGGAAACACAGCAGATTTTGGGCTTGGTACTCCAGACCCGAGGCTATTAGCCCCGCCCGCCCGTTTAAAGCCTGCTCGCACCGGCCCGACAGTGGAAACGCAGCAGATTTTGGGCCCGGTGTTCCAGACCCGAGGCTATTAGCCCTGCCCGCCCGTTTAAAGCACGCTCGTACTGGCCCGACAGTGGAAACACAGCAGATTTTGGGCTTGGTACTCCAGACCCGAGGCTATTAGCCCCGCCCGCCCGTTTAAAGCCTGCTCGCACTGGCCCGACAGTGGAAACGCAGCAGATTTTGGGCCCGGTACTCCAGACCCGAGGCTATTAGCCGCGCCCGTTTAAAGGCCGCTCGCACTGGCCCGACAGTGGAAACACAGCAGATTTTGGGCTTGGTACTCCATACCCGAGGCTATTAGCCCCGCCCGCCCGTTTAAAGCCCGCTCGCACTGGCCCAACAGTGGAAACACAGCAGATTTTGGGCTTGATACTCCAGACCCGAGGCTATTAGCCTCGCCCGCCCGTTTAAAGCCTGCTCGCACCGGCCCGACAGTGGAAACGCAGCAGATTTTGGGCCCGGTGTTCCAGACCCGAGGCTATTAGCCCTGCCCGCCCGTTTAAAGCCTGCTCGCACTGGCCCGACAGTGGAAACGCAGCAGATTTTGGGCCCGGTGTTCCAGACCCGAGGCTATTAGCCCTGCCCGCCCGTTTAAAGCCCGCTCGCACCGGCCCGACAGTGGAAACGCAGCAGATTTTGGGCCCGGTGTTCCAGACCCGAGGCTATTAGCCCTGCCCGCCCGTTTAAAGCCCGCTCGCACTGGCCCGACAGTGGAAACGCAGCAGATTTTGGGCCCGGTACTTCAGACCCGAGGCTATTAGCCGCGCCCGCCCGTTTAAAGCCTGCTCGCACTGGCCGACAGTGGAAACGCAGCAGATTTTGGGCCCGGTGTTCCAGACCCGAGGCTATTAGCCCTGCCCGCCCGTTTAAAGCCCGCTCGCACTGGCCCGACAGTGGAAACACAGCAGATTTTGGGCCCGGTACTCCAGACACACGGCCCGGATGTGGGCCGGATCTGGGCCGACACTATGTTGCTGTCTGGGAGGGAAGAATCCTGGAAATTCGAATCCAATTTAGCCAGCCAATGTTGTCTAATCTATAATGGTATTAAAGTCCACTCAGGGCATGGAGGTATTAGGGTTAGCTGACCCAAATATGATAATTCACTCTCAATCTCAATTACTGATGTGAGTCTGATGGGAGAGTTGGCTGGGGAAACCTGTTTGAAATTTGTCATTACTTTCACATTTGACGTTAAAAAAGTCTGTCATTGGTTTGTAATGCCGTCTTTGTGTTCCATATTGTTCTTCTTCAGATGATTTGGGAATTCAGTATCTGTGTTCCATCCGAACGGCATGGCCAAAGATATTACCATCTCTTAGAGCCTCCAGCTCTCGGCCGACAGAACACCGTTCGGGAGACAGACAGAAAGAGAGCGATCAGCACACGACGCAGGTCGATAAAGCCGACAGTCAATCCTGGAAACACGCTGACACGATCCCACTCCAGTTACTTACAGAGAAGTGTGATTCCCTGTTTCTCTCGGGAAACGCTCTTCACTCCCCTCTCAGGATCCGAAGAAACAGCCAAGTTTGAACACTTAGAAAAACTTCATAGGTTTTTCCTAAAAGAAAAAAAAAAAAAAAAAGGCAAATCATGAACATGGTTACTGTAACACACATCTCTATGCTAAGTCCTTTAACTCGACATTCCAGAATGAGGAAGAAAAAAAAAAACCTGTTTGTTTGTTTTTGTCTTTTTTTGTTTTCCTTCTCTTGCTATGTGCTATAAAAGTGTAAAGTGGCCTCGGAGTGCATGTAATCCAAGACCTTACACTGTTCACGATATCAGCGAGAGATCAACGATGAGTTCATACTCGAGCAGAGAGAATAAGAAGAGGACAAGCCCAACACACGAGACGTCGTAAGAGATCAGGTTCTGGCCGATCAGGTCTTTTTTATTCATTATCCTTTCCAAAGTGTTCAGAAATCGTCCTCAGGCTGCGGATGGGGTATTTTTACAACAACTGTACGGTATCGGCGAGTTGGAATATTGTGCATTATCTTTTTTCGTTTAGTTGTTCGATTGTCGCCTTACTATGTTTGTAGATATTTTTCTATTCACAATTTCTATTTTGTTTATTTATTTCGCATTGTTTGTATATGGAAAAAGTTTATTTCTATTTTTAAATTTTTTAAATAATTGCATTAAGTTTCTTCATTTTTTCATTGCTGTTTTAAATCCATTGTCACTTGTTTACAGCTTTTCTTTTTTTAAATATATTTTGTTTGAGTTTATTTTTATCAGTTTAGAAATAGATCAAAAGCAATAGATGATGGTGGTCAGTCAGTAAAGAGCACAATTGTTCGATGTTTTTACAGTCGTGGCGAGGAGAGTCTGTAATATATCTCTATGGTTCAGGATCACTGTCTATTGAGTTGTTAAAATAGTGATGCCCAGTCTCTTACGATAACACATTAGGTGTCAAAGCCATGTTTCTTTTAAAAGATTTTTTATTAAATAATGGTAATAATTAAGAAAAACACACAGCTAGTTGGAGAAATAAAGGAGATGTTTAGTGGAATGTTGGATCTTGTAAGCAAGTAGAGATTGCATGTTCTAAAAAAAAAAAAATATTGATATTGCTATATGTTCTAATGGTATGTGTGAATGATTTTGGATGTGTGTTTGTATGCATCTGCATTTGTTATCATTCAATCAATCAATCAATCAAAAAAAAAAGAAAAAGAAAAATCTGACCAACAACCAGAAACGAAACATTTGGTCAGAGGACTTTACATTTCAGACCTTCTATGCAATGAACTTCTCATCTGAGAGAAAAAAAATGGTTGATAAAACGAAATAAAACACCTAATCTAGTAGTTTCACAAATGTTATTAGGGGGCTGATTTGTTTGTATAAGAGAAACTGTACTGTAAATAATCAATCTGAATGGAAATTTCGTTCCCATATTTGTGGCATGTTTCCCATCGTTGAAGCGGAGCCGATTAGCCATAGCGATTAACATGAACGCCAATCATCTCTCTGTCCACGGATGGTCGTTGCCGCTATAGATTGAAAGATATATATGATATAGCTGGTGCAATACTTTAAAACAAGTATGATATATGAGGAGGTTTATATTTGAAGGGCTGCCCGTGATTCGCATCTGTGTATTCAGGCTTGTTTATATGTATTGGGATATATTTATTTTTTCAAAAAGAAGTTTTAAATGACTAGATACCGACATTTAATAAATCATATTTTATTAAACAAATAGATATTATGTAAATGGCTTAGTATGTATATGGGGCAGCACCTGAGAGAGTTATATAATGTATAATGATCAGATATATCTATAAAGCACCGACAGAAAACGGTTTGTACTGCAATATCGACTGTGTTAGCTTTCATTCTGTCCCATTGTGCATGTGTGCGTCTGATCCGTTCACCTCAGGAAAGCATAGACTTAATGCACCAAGGGGAGATACTATATGCATAGATATAAGGGCTTAATTACAATACCAAGAAAGCCATTCATTCTTACACCCTAGGTTTGATTCATTAGGGCTTTTGACTGTGATGTATGTCAGGGAAAGCAGATCACCTGCCATTATCTGTTTATTTATTCACTCGTGCATCGTCATCCTTTTACTGGGTTAGAAAACAGTTACTCTTGTAGGATTAGTGGCAAACACATAAACAGGTCGGCATAAAGGACACAATCAGATAAATCTGTGTTTAGAGTATCTTGAGAAGTGCATGGGTCTCGCCCCGATCCTTCGCTGCTCCGCCATCTCACCCAAACACATGAATATATCTGTAAAACATGTAAATTGTACTATACTTCTGCACACGAAACATTCAAAGCAAGGCGTAAAATGACCTGGTGTTGTGTGTAAATTAAGTCTTAAAAAAAGAAGCATCACGACATAAACAGAAACCAAATAAACACATACATAAATATTCAAATGAATCACACTGTGTATGTGACCGGCTCATGTGGACTGTTTGGAAATGTAAAAAAAAAAAAAAAAATGTATTGAGACATTTTTGGTCTATGGTCTATACTTGTTGTGATTGTAAAAGACTCTTTTTTTTTTCAAAAAAGAGAAACCGGCTTCCATGTAATTTGTGGATGGGGAATTTAAATCGACATGTATTTTAGAAAAAAGAAGAAAAAAACAGACAACAGTTTGAAGGTGGTCGATAAATAAAGTGTTACATTGACTGTTGTGGGAGCGTATCCATATATCCATTGTAAACTTTGTGTTTGTTTCAGTGTATACCTGTAGTAGGCTTGATGTAACGTCATGTTGTGTGATGAAAGTAATAATGACCCTCCGATACAATCAGGAAAAAATAAAAGAGGATTTTAAAAAAACACCTGCATCCCGCTGTCCTTTTCACACAGATATTATGATATTTCATCTGATAACCTACAAAATATGAGGTTCAAATATGAGACTCTGATAGAAGATACTAGAAAGAAAAACATTTTCTTTACTCATTCACTCATAGAGATACTTGCAAATGTAAATATTCATTTACAAATCATTCAAACAAATCAGTTAATTTTATTTAATTGGATCAGGTCCAACAGGACAAACCAAAAATATTCAGCGTTTAAAGTCCCCCTGTGGTGTAAATCCAGCGTTTAATGTTGTTTATGTGTGTATGTGGTGTTTTTAATACTTTTTAAGACACACATGTGTAAGTTCATAAGTCGACAGCATTGCTGAGTATTTCCTACTTAAAACTGCAGTGAACCAAAGACAGTCTCAAAAACACGGTTTGAAATCGCTGGTGTTTCGAGATGGTCCTCACTGCAGAACATGAAATCCACGGGGAGGAGTCGGATCCAGATCCAACTCCTCCCACCTTACATATACCTAAACCTACCCATCTCCGCCCCCTGATCCCTAAACACACCCCTAATCCCTAAACCCACCCCTAATCCTACCCCTCTCCACCCCTCGGATCTTGATCCGACTCCTCCCTGTGGATCTTATGTACTGCATTGAGGTGCTACTGGGTGTTTCTGACGTCACAAACGACCTTGTAACCAATCAGATCAACGTGTGATCGTCAACCAGTGGATCTCTGAGCTGAGTGAGTGAGTGGAGGCGGGGCTCATCTGCATATTCATAGAACCGCGCATACTAAATGAGGCGAGGGTGTCGAGTTACATTCAAGATATTTTAAGGCATGAATATTTTTTTTTTCAAGAAAAAACTTAAAGATGAGTTTTAAGGGATACAATTATTGACTACAGGGGGACTTTAAGACATTTCAACTTAAATTAGGCTACATTAAACTGACTTTATAAATTGAACTGCATCTGCTCAAATGAATTTGAATACTTACATATGTATATATATATATATATATATATATATATATATATATATATAACTTAATAACTTAAGTTAAACATACATTTTACAGTGTATAACTGGGCCTAAAGACATTGTAGTAGCCTACTTATTACCCTAAAGTGAAAACTTAAGTGAAGCTTTATATAATTTTAAAATTCTTAAAACACCACAGATAAAGAGGTTTCTGGTAAATATGAAACGAATCAAGTATGACCATAAGATTAATAATGTATGCCAAATGATATAAACAAAAAAGTCAATTTTCTGATATAAATAACACTCACGTCATCGGATCTGACCAATGAGAGACACGTCGCGCTGCGTGGAGCTCCGCCCCCTCAGCTCCATCTGACCAATGAGAGACGCGTCCCGTTGCGAGGAGCCCCGCCCCCTCAGCTCTCCATGTTAAACGGCAGGATTCTCCTTTCTCAGCGACTCACTTCACACAGCGCTGTCATCATGGGCTCAAAGGTACTGACAAATCACTCAAATATCATGAACAACAACATCATTACATGTGTATCTCACTCTTTACACCGCAACAGAACACACACTGCTCATTCTCAACCGCTGAACAACAGCTCAGGGTTATTCGAGCAACTTCCGCGTCACGTGCTGGGATCAGACGACCAGTTTAAACACACACATGTTCTGTGGTTCATACATTGAGTGTGTGTGTGTGTGTGTGTGTGTGTGTGTGTGTGTGTGTGTGTGTGTGTGTGTGTGTGTGTTTGTGTGTGTGTGAGGTGCTCCGGGAGCCGGTAGAGATCGCTCAGCTGTACCGGGATCAGTGTCGGTTCCCCGCCTTGTGTCGCGCTGACGTGGGTCCCGTGGTGACGTCACGATACGGAGGACAGTACTGCAACATCTACACAGGTTCATCACACACTATTAACACACCTATTACACACACCTTCATCACACTATTAAACTCACCTTCATCACACTATTAACACACCTATTAAACTCACCTTCATCACACTATTAAACTCACCTTCATCACACTATTAACACACCTATTACACACACCTTCATCACACTATTAAACTCACCTTCATCACACTATTAACACACCTATTACACACACCTTCATCACACTATTAAACTCACCTTCATCACACTATTAACACACCTATTAAACTCACCTTCATCACACTATTAAACTCACCTTCATCACACTATTAACACACCTATTACACACACCTTCATCACACTATTAAACTCACCTTCATCACTGACGTGTCAAGCCAACTATTAAAACACAATTAAATGATCATCATCATTAACCCCATAAAGTCTGCTACTGTATCACAGTTTCTAGGCCTCTAAATTCTCCACATGATCAAAACTTTGCTGAAAAACCTGTTGTACTTCATGTTTTCTGTCGTCTGACTGACAGTTCAGACGTTTAGCAAGTTTAAGGCTTTTTAGTATAATTGTAAAAACAAACAAAAATGAAACCTTTATTTAAAACAAACGTAAGGATAATTTTTAGATGAACACTTACTGGACTAAAGTGACTAAGATTACTCGAATATCCATGCATCATTTTTGTTTTTAAGGAAAAATCCTGAGTATTAAATATGATCATCAGGCTTTAAGGAAGGTTTATTAGTTCATCTCTCAATCATCATTGCATTGCAGTTATGAGTGACGTCTGACACGTGTGTGTGTGTGTGTGTGTTTCAGAGTGGACTCAGCGGGACCTGGAGAGGAACGAGAGTGTGAAGTTCTGTCGTCAGTACATTGTGTTTCATGACGAGGCGTCAGTGGTTTACTCCGGACCCTCGGGGAACTGCACTGAAATCAAGGGAGAGTATGTCCATCGCACCGCTGTTCATCACACACACACGTATTCACACACTCCTTCAACATCACTCTTACTCGCTATAGTCACTCTAGAACTCAGAGTTCTCAGATCAGTGGATATTTGACTGGTTTTGTCCGTCCTTCTGTTAGACTCTCACACATGAGTTATGTTGAATATCTGTCAGCTGTTAAATTTAACTACACAATTAGATAATACCAGTTTAGCTCAACCAGTGACCAAGCAATGCCTCATGTTGTTCAGTGTGTGTGTAAAAAGAGCATTAGCAGTTACAGAAAACACACTTCAGCAAAACATCATCAGCTCAAAGTGGAGGAATCATTTCTGCTCCCAAATTTGTATACATTTTACTGTATGGAGAATTTTTGGGTATAATATTTGTGTGTGTGTTCTATGAGCACTGGTATTGAGATCCGCTGATCGGTGTGTGTGTGTGTGTGTGTGTTCTGTGAGCACTAGTATTGAGATCCGCTGATCGGTGTGTGTGTGTGTGTGTGTGTGTTCTGTGAGCACTAGTATTGAGATCCGCTGATCGGTGTGTGTGTGTGTGTGTGTGTGTTCAGGCTGCTCAGTGTGGATTCCCCATCCGGAGACATGAAGGCTGTGCTGAGAGAGTCCAGCATTAAAGGAGAAGAGAAGCAGTTCCTGGAGGTCAGCTTATTCCACAGTTCCCTCATTAATCTGCGATACGACTGCACTGATGACTTCACCACACACTGACGCTGCGTGAGCATGTGAAACTGATAACACACTACAGTCTCACGGGCAGTAAGGGGGTACACCTGAGACGGGTCTCTCTCTGTAGGCGAGGGCGGGGTTAGCTGGGACCCTCTTACATCACAGGGCACCACAACTTTTACACCATATATTGTAGAATTAAAACCCTTTATACCCAAATGTCAAAAAATGTACTTGAATCAATGAACAGCACTAATAAAGCTCCAGTCTTACAGATCATTAACTAAAAAAAGTTGTTTTAGGGTTTAGTTACCCTTTAAAGGGACACACACAAAACGGTGTGTTTTTGCTCACCCTCAAAAAGTGCCAATCTTAACACGCTATAAAAAATATCTGTGCGGTATTTTGAGCTGAAGCTTCACACACACACACACACACACTTATTTTACAGACTTATTTTACATCTTGTGAGAAGGGCATTATAGGATCCCTTTAAATATATTTGGTCTGCTAGGCATTGCATTTTAACCCCCTGGGGTCGGCTATCGCGCCGGCGCGATTGTCTCGCTTTTTTCTTATCAGTGCAAAAGAGACTCAAAATACTCGGTTGATTTTGATCTTACATATAAGTGTGATACATCATTAGATCCTGTTAAGTTTCTATTTTTTTTGTGGATACTCACAATAAAAACAAAGTGTTGTGCTTTTCACCAAATAAAGAAAAACAAACATGATGCGAGTTCTGCGTTCTCTCTGTCAGTGAAGTCCATTCTGAAACGCGTCCTAAGATTAACTGTAACTCCGCGAATACTTGTCACACAGGCACGAGAGATTTTTCTTTATGAAGCTTGAATTCTCTTCTTTTAAATGAAGTAATTTATATAAAAAACAAATATTCTCAGTTTATGCAATCTGTATGAAAAGAGAGTGCTGTCAGTATTTTTTTCCCCAGCTCATTACACTTCATTACGCGTTAATCTGACACGCCCACGGAGGACGCGCGCTATTCAAACGCAAATGTGAGGCAAGCCATGACAATGCCCACATCAGCCGTTCCACCGCGGCGGTAAAATGTGTGGTGTATTTGCTGCCTTTTACCGCTAAGAGGCGCTACAATCATAAAAGTGTTCGTTTATTCCGGTTTATTCTCTCTAATGCGTAATCTGCTGCCGCACCGCGCTGACTCAGAGCGATTGAAAGCTGGTAGCAGATGAATTCAACAAGTGAAACATAGCTAAAATAATTCATAATCACAATACTGAAATTAGGCTACTGAAATGTAATTGAATAAATAATGAAAACATTTCAACATAAAACAATCAATGAGGCTTTACGACTTTAACAGCGTACAGACGGTATAGCTCAGTGGTTAACGCAACGACACGAGCTTCGAGGAGCTTCAATCGACCCGAGATCGAATCTCAATGTAGCATACATGTTGTTAACCGATGTTGGCCTACAGCGTTTATATTTTACCACCTTGATGCTTAAATAGTAACTGTTTATAACTGTTTACTTATTTAAAGTCAAGAGTTTTGTTTAATTATCATTACAACATAAATTTGCTACATTCCTGTATAACCGCAGCCGCTGCACGAACGACAAAAACTGATGAAGGAAGATTGTCAGCCGATTGCATCAGAAAATGAAAATGAAGAAGCTCGTCTTTAGTCTGCTAAATTATTGTGTAAAAGAACACTAAAATTACTTAAGTTTGAAACCAAGTTCGAACATTTCAAGGTTTAAATAAAGTGTCGGGACAGTTTTTTTTAATTTAAAACAGGGTTGCATCGGGTTTAGAGTTTATTTCTTATTATTTCAAAATAAGAAACACTAGGCTGATCTTATTCTTGCGACATTTTAAATTTGTATTGCCAAAGAAATTACAGCTAAATTAAACAATTAAAACAGTACAAAACGAAAATTGTCCAAAGAAACATAATTAAATTAAAAACATGCGTTTCTCTTTGCCTCTCTCGAGCTGGATCTCTTTTTAACAAGTTTATTTAGTCTCCCTCGCTGCGCGCGCGGGTCTCTCTCTCGAAATTAAACATTTCAGGGTAAAAACACATCATACAGCTGATAATACTGTATATGTCGCTGCGTGTCAGCCATACAAATCACGAAAAAATTATTTAGCCTTTAATTGTTGCTTCAAAGACACAGCATGCCTTGTTGAATTCACCTTACAATAACTTCAATTGAAATTTTGTGTGAAAAAAAAAACTTTAAATAGGCTACAATAAATAAACTACAATATTTATAATTTAATAAGATATGGGGCCTACATTTGGACACAGATTTATCCTTACAATAATTTTGCCTGCTCATCAGGCTGGCTATCCGACACTCTCCATATGAAAGAGGAACATTAACACCTTTGTCCAGCAACTGTCCCTCCAACCCCCCCACAGGCTATCGGAGTCTGAGGCTGACTTAACACAAAGAGAAGTCACAATTCACACTTAAATCGCTATTCTGGACAGTGTTGATAATGAAGGAATTAAATGATTTAAGTTACATGTAGCCTAGTGATATTTCTGTCATAAAAGTTTATTACTAAATATTTCATTATTTCAATAATTGATGAAATAAAACTGGTTTGGGCCAGCTTTTTCCAAGCAAAACTAAATCTAATCTGAAAAAACGCTTGTTAATTTGTTGTCATGACCAAAATGTTCAACTCAATATTAAAGTCTACAGGGATCTTTGGATCCTTACAACCAGGCATGCAATTTGTGAATTAAGTTTTTATTTTATTTTGTATTATTCAAATAAATATCGAAACACGGTGCTTCGTGGTAATGCTGCTAAATTAAATAACATTTATAGAACAATTATGAACTTAAATGAAACAATATCGCAACATTTCGACAAATACATTATTTGATCTGTTTTTACATTTTAATTCAGGGCGATTTAGCCTACATTTAATTAGAGCGAGATTTTCACCCTTGTCATGTCATTTTCTCATTGGGAAGCGCTTACATTACATGTTTGAGTAGATCCTCTGTACCTCTCGTTTTCATATGGATTAGCCAATAATCAGATAACATTTATTAGCCTAAATATTTAGACATTTAAAGGCTTTAGACATAGCCGATTTCTTATCGTGACTGAGCTGAAGTGGCTTTCGGTTCATTTTTGTGACGCGCAGTTCCCGGAGACAGAGACGACAGATAGGCCTGTACTGTTTTTGTCGTTAGCCTAATATGAATACAAGTTTACAGTTTTGAACGATGTAAGCTACTCTACTCTTATCTGTATGACCAAAAAATTACGGAGTCGCCTTTTAAGTTATTTTAGCTGTAATAATGAGAAAAATAAATTAATCTAAATGAACGCGCCGCCGCGTTTGTCGAACACTAACTCACGATGCCAGAATAAAACCCGACTTTAGAAAAATGCATTGGGCCACTCGGCGTGGTGTGCCAAAACACTTAATTATAAACTTCAATATTTCATTCAAAATAATCTCAACACGCTTTGTGAAATTTTGAAAAGCCGTGCATGCATTAAGGCCACTGGAACTAATGAACAACTGAAACGCTGGTTTTGATTTTATTGTTTGTCGTTTAAACGTGCCTGTTGCATATCTCTATTTTATATTTGATATTGGTGAAGTAGCCTATAGCATTGATTAGCTGTGGAGGGAGGGGTGTGGGGATTAAAATAATTCAGCAGAAGCAGGGATGCTTAGACCAGAAGGAAATCCCAGTCCCCCCTGGCAAATCACACTTTACTTAAAACCATGTTTTTAAAAACTCTAGGTTGTAGGGAACAGACCTCTCTGCCATGCGCGCGCACGGTTTGGAGCACAATATCTGTCTCGCATGCACGCTCGCTCTAGATAGATTACGGGATATTTGAACTAATTTGCGGTATAACTAGTCGATCACGAGTGGCTCAACAGGTAGATCTATAGATAAACTATATCTTTTAGGAATTTGACCGACCGGGTTGACACTTCAGCGTGAGAAATCGGGGGGTGTGGCGTGAGAGCGTGAGATTTGGGTCAATTGCGTGAGTCTCACGCTCAGTGCGTGAGAGTTGGCAGCCCTGAAAAAAAATATATATATAGTATATATATATATACTCCGAAAGGACCCCGAAAACACCTCAGACCCCAGAGGGTTAAGATAAAAGGTGCATGCCAATACTGGTCCACTGTTCTGTGCTGTTTCGTTATATTATATTCGTATAATGTCCAGACTGATGAAGAGAATGGGGGAATATGTCCGTATATTGTACATGTCGGCTAGTAAATCTGTCTTCCTCCTCTTCGTCGACCCCTTCTTCCTCTTAACCCAAGGCTCTGTCACTCGTCAGCACTGATGTCACCTTTATCTCATCTGGGAATAAAGAGCAGACCAGCGCTTGATTGATGAATGTCAGTAAAGCAGTTCCACTCGTTTAATGTGCTTTCTGGCAGCAGGTCAACCTCGTAACTCAGTGTCAGTCACATCGCAGTCGGTCAGTGTGCAACTGCAGTGATCTCTCTCTCTCTCTCTGTGTCTCTCTCTCTCTCTCTCTCTCTCTCTCTCTCTGTGTCTCTCTCTCTCTCTCTCTCTCTCTCTCTCTCTGTGTCTCTCTCTCTCTCTCTCTCTCTCTCTCTGTGTCTCTCTCTCTCTCTCTCTCTCTCTCTCTCTCTCTCTCTCTCTCTCTGTGTCTCTCTCTCTCTCTCTCTCTCTGTGTCTCTCTCTCTCTCTGTGTCTCTCTCTCTCTCTCTCTCTCTCTCTCTCTCTGTGTCTCTCTCTCTCTCTCTCTCTCTCTCTCTCTGTGTCTCTCTCTCTCTCTCTCTCTCTCTCTGTGTCTCTCACTCTCTCTCTGTCTCTCTCTCTCTCTCTCTCTCTCTCTCTCTCACACTCTCTCTGTGTCTCTCTCTCTCTGTAGATCTGGCACAAGAACAGAAAGCTGAAGTGTCTTAATCTGACGACTCTCAACAAACACGGCAAAGTGTATGAAGATGGTAAGAGGAAAACAATCACACACTTTCCTCTCCGCTGTATCGCTGAAGGGTTTTCAACACTGTGTGTGTGTGTTTTGTACCCAAACTGCTGTGAACCTAAACTCATTTGATCCCTTAAAACTCATCTTTGATCACCAAAATTACGTATTCAAACATTTTTTCCTTCTTCATGCCTTAAAATACGTCAGAAACACCAGCGATTTCACACCGTGTTTTTGAGACTGTCTTTGGTTCACTGCAGTTTTAAGGAGGAAATACTCAGCAATGCTGTCGACTTATGAACTTACACATGGTGTGTCTTAAAACCTATTAAAAACACCACATAGACACATAAACAACATTAAACGCTGGATTTACACCACAGGGGGACTTTAATGAATCAGTTTGAGTGAATGATTCAACGACTCGCTCATAAAGTCTTCACTTGTTTCATTACTGGATGATTCAGTGTTTCTGATTGAATGACAAACACATTAAGTCTCTTGTGTCCCCCTACTGGAGTAACGATGTAATACAATCTTTATGTGAAGCATCAAGTTACTTTTAACGCTATAAACCTTTATCCAGCACTCCTGTGATAATCTGAGTGATTGTAAGACAGATATAATGATAGTGAGTGTTAGTGAAGCGGTTCATATCTATTCATGACGCCGGCTCTCTCTGGATCAGAACTCAGATCTGAACGTTGCTGATCGAAGGGTTCATAGACAGATCGCCATCTCGTAGCGGTTAATCGTGCAGCTCTACAGCACACGATTACTCTGATAACATATGGAGTGTGAGATTATATGAGCAGAATCATGCATTGTTAAATAGCCTTTAGTTTATTTGCTTGTTACATTAGGGTCTTCAGTTCAGTCTACAGCGGCTGTTCATAGGAAAATGAGATGTCCTGAACCCTCCACATGTGCTCTGTTCTCAGATCAGTTCGGCTGTATGGTCTGGTCTCATTCAGAGACTCACCTCCTGTATGTTGCTGAGAAGAAACGACCCAAGACAGAGTCCTACTTCCAGGTTTACACAAAACACACTCTTTCTGATGACTCTGTGTGTGTGTTCTGGCCTGACCCGTTCCCTCGCCCCGCAGGCTCCGGAGACGGGCGCGCTCAGCGATGAGGAGGAGGCCGGCCGCACGGGCAAGAAGGAGGAACCCAGCCTGGTAACAGCTGCCGTCATGTCCTGTTTATCTGATAGGGACAAAGCTTTAGTATAAAATACAAAAGTAAACAAGCCGGATTATAGCAACACTATATCTCGTACACACGAGAACAAATACTCAACACTACAGTACAAAGACACAATACACACATTATTACAATTACTAAGTGAAATGTTTACACGACTGATTCGTCATACGCCACTTCTTCAGATCAACTTAAGGAGAACGCTGTCTTATTGTCCTATATCTGCCCCCTATTACAGATAATACTTTCTGACTGGAAGATGTTGGGCTGTATGGCACTTCACAACCTAATCTAATCTGAGGACAGATCTGCTACTAACTCCACATTCTGCTTTATAAACTCGTTTAACGAAGGCCCATGCCAGACCTTATGAATAAAACAGGCAAATTTGACATTTTTACCATTTTTAAAACTCAATAAAAAAAATTTTTGACGTTTTTTTTATTCAACACTATACAGTGATTCTATTAACTTTAGAGTAGTGTCACCTGTGCATGGCCAACTATTAAAAAAATACTGAATATGTGAAAAAAAATAATTGAATCACAGTTACATCACCGAATCATTGAATCACAGTTACATCACCGAATCATTGAATCACAGTTACATCACCGAATCATTGAATCACAGTTACATCACCGAATCATTGAATCACAGTTACATCACCGAATCATTGAATCACAGTTACATCACCGAATCATTGAATCACAGTTACATCACCGAATCATTGAATCACAGTTACATCACCGAATCATTCAATCACATTGAATCACCAATACAACCTGGCAGCACAAAAATGGCCTAATATACTTAAAATGTATCAATATTAGACCTTTTAAAAGTTAGAGTATTATCCAAAGTAACCCAAGATACGTAAACTCTTTAACACTTTCAGCTGCTCTCAGGAACACCTGAATCTGTCATCTCCACTGATTTGCAAACATCATACACACAGTCTGTGTTTGTGTTCAATAATAAACCTGTCCTGGTGAGCCAATCCTGAATATTGCTCAAAGTAATCAAAGCTTTTTCAAAATTCTTAGCGTGGGTAAAAATGACTACTTTACATACTCCAGGTAGATCATTAATATAAAGTGGAAATAAAACTGGTCCCGCAATAGAGCCTTGTGGAACGCCCTGGGCTAGGGGAGAGGAGTCTGCACCATCAATACACACACACCGTTTCCTATTTAATAGATATGATTTTATCCAAAGTATTGCCTCCCTTGAAAATTTGTAATTTGTTAGTTTAGATCAAAGCTTCTGATGGTCAACAGTGTCAATGCCTTCTTTAGAAAGACAGCACCCACACACACTCTTATCTAACGAGAGTATGTGTAACGTGTGTGTGTGTGTGGCAGGGGCATCAGTTCGAGTACTACGAGAGTTTGTGTAACGTGTGTGTGTGTGTGTGTGTGTGTGTGTGTGTGTGTGTGTGTGTGTGTGTGGGTGGCAGGGGCATCAGTTCGAGTACTACGAGAGTTTGTGTAACGTGTGTGTGTGTGTGGCAGGGGCATCAGTTCGAGTACTACGAGAGTATGTGTAACGTGTGTGTGTGTGTGTGTGTGTGTGGCAGGGGCATCAGTTCGAGTACTACGAGAGTATGTATAACTTGTGTGTGTGTGTGTGTGTGGGTGTGGCAGGGGCATCAGTTCGAGTACTACGAGAGTATGTGTAACTTGTGTGTGTGTGTGTGTGTGGGTGTGGCAGGGGCATCAGTTCGAGTACTACGAGAGTATGTGTAACTTGTGTGTGTGTGTGTGTGTGGGTGTGGCAGGGGCATCAGTTCGAGTACTACGAGAGTATGTGTAACGTGTGTGTGTGTGTGTGTGTGGCAGGGGCATCAGTTCGAGTACTACGAGAGTATGTGTAACGTGTGTGTGTGTGTGTGTGTGGCAGGGGCATCAGTTCGAGTACTACGAGAGTATGTGTAACGTGTGTGTGTGTGTGTGTGTGTGTGTGTGTGTGTGTGTGTGTGGCAGGGGCATCAGTTCGAGTACTACGAGAGTATGTGTAACGTGTGTGTGTGTGTGTGTGTGTGTGTGTGTGTGTGTGTGTGTGTGTGTGTGTGTGGCAGGGGCATCAGTTCGAGTACTACGAGGACTGGGGTGAGGCGCTGGTGGGTAAGAGCTGCCCGATGCTGTGTGTGCTGGACGTCGAGGGCGGCAACATCACGGTTCTGGAGGGAACGCCCTCCGACATCTCTCCAGGACAGGTACATCTCTCGAGTCCTTGTGTCTGACGTGTGTTCAGACCGAGACCGGCCTTATTTTAACGTATTATATATTGATTTGAATGGCAAAAGCTTAAACATCTGATAATGCTTCCGCTTCAAGAGCAAAAAATCTCAGTCACTTTGGCCACAGACGGGTGTGTACGAAGTTCAAAAGAACAGCATTTATCCGAAATAGAATCTTTTGTAATGTCTTTACTGTGAATTTGTTCAATTTAATTATTCTTTGATGAATAAAAGTATTGATTTCTTTTACCCCCCCCCCCCCCAAAAAAAAAGCACAACTCTTACAGACCCCAAACTGTTGAACAGTCGAGTTTAATGTTACAGAAGATCATATTTCAGATAAATGCTGTTCTTTTGAACTTTCTATTCATCAAAAAATCCTGAAATAAAAATGTAAATAACAGTTTTACACACTGATAATAATCATAAATGTTTCTTGAGCATCAGATCCTCATATTAGAGTG